>SNQJ01S0087233.1:0-33792 GCA_010110895.2 Picea sitchensis | reverse complement strand
GATAATAGCGGGGTGAAATATATGTTTAACCAACCAGATCTTAATGCAAGACAAGCAAGGTTTCTAGCCTTCTTGAGCGAATTCGACTTCGAGGTCAGACATATCAAGGGTAAGGAAAATAAAGTAGAAGACGCTTTAAGAAGAAGAGTCCAAGGGTTATTTGAGATAAATATAAGCAGGGTAGAAAGTGATCTGGAACAAAGAATAAGGATAGCAGGTATTAACGACGGAAATTACACTAAGGTAGTGAAAAAATTACAGAATAGCACCACAAACTAAGATAATCCGGATCTAAGTATCGACAAGAAGGGACTGCTACGATTTAAAAAGAGGCTTTACTTACCAAATTCCATAGAGTTAAAATTAACAGTCTTGGACGAAGTGCATAAGAAACTGTATTATGGCCATCCAGGTTACCAGAAAACGATAACAACACTTAGAAAACTATTTTATTGGCCTAATATGAAGGGTGAAAGAACATAATACTTGGGTAGGTGCCAAGATTTTCAGCAGGTTAAGTCCGAGCACCAGCATCTAGCCGACCTATTACAACCATTACCAGTACTAGAATGGAAGTGGGAGACCATATCGCTGGATTTTATAACAGGTTTGCCTAAAACTCAAAAACAAAATGATTCTATTATGGTTGTAATCGACAAACACAGTAAGTTTCCACACTTTATTCTTGTAAAGTCTACTTTTAAAGCTATAAACATTGCTGAAATATCCATGAAAGAAATTTTTAGACTGCATGGTATTCCTAAAATGGTGATTTCAGATAGAGACGTAAAATTGACATCCACTTTTTGGAAGGAATTGTTTGTAGGGCTAAATACTAACTTGAATTTCAGTACAAGTTATCATCCACAAATAGATGGACAGACCGAAAGGACAAACCAAATCGTAGAGGATATGCTCTGCATGTACGTAAGAACAAAACCGAACAAGTGGGAAGACTATCTACACTTGGTAGAATTTGCATATAACAATGGATACCAAACTTCGGCTAAATTGAGCCCTTTCGAAATATTGTACGACAGAAAGTGTACGACTCCAATTAGTTGGGATAACCCGGCTGACATACTCATGGTGGGACCAGAGATGCTCCAAGAAATGGAAAACACGGTAAGGAAGGTACAATAGAATTTAAATTAAGCACAGGACAATCAAAAGAGCTATGCAAATCAGAAAAGAAGACACTTAGAATTTCAAGTGGGCGACAATGTTTGTTTGAAGGTCCAAGTCCAAAAAAGCTCGTTGAAGTTAGGGAACTATGCCAAGATGGCACCCAGGATTTGTCGACCCCTCGAGATACTAGCTCCAATTGGACCCGTAGCATATCAACTTGCATTTCAAACTAATCTGAGAATTCATAATGTATTTCATATTTCTTTGTTGAAAAAGTATATTCATGACCCTACTCATATGATTGATTGGAACTTGGTGCAGGTGGAACCCGAAGGTGTGTTCCAGGTGGAACCCCTGCGCATTCTCGACAGGAGAGAAATAACACTTTGGAACAGAGTCGTCGCTCAGGTAAAGGTGCAATGGAAGCACTTTAGTCGTGAGGAGGCCAATTGGGAGTTGGAGGGAGATTTGCGGAAATCTCATCCAATCCTATTCTAGGAAATGAAGGAACACTGACGACAGTGTATTACTGAAGGGGGAAAGGATGTGACGTCCCCAAAAATAAAATATTTTAGAAATTTAAATTTGCTGGAAATTCATTTCCGTTTTTAGTAAATTCGAATTTGGGAGATTTTTTCCATTTATGGCAATTCTAAATTTCGAATTTGATATTTGTAATTAATTATTGTGACTGTTGGGAAAATATCTGATGTGACTCAACTAACTATTTGACTATGACACTTGTATAAAAACATAATATTGTATATTGATTGCAGAAGGACAAATGGAAACAACCATGTTAAAATTAGTTGACCATGACTCTATGAGTGGGGAACATTTTGAAACTACCTCTAGGCTGATTTTTACAAGTGGAAAATTAGTGATTTGGCCATTGACAGCCGCTAAAAATCAGGGATTTAGAAAGCTGTGAAAATTCCCAAGGGAGGGAAAAGACCTAGGCAAATTGATAAATAGCATATGTGAGGAGGCAGGACATTGCCAAGTATGCTGGGAATTAGAGACTATTGGTTTTCTTGCTATTATGAACACTATTGATTGAGTGTGAGGCAAGGGAAACCTGATGGAACTGAAAGACATTGCTGAGGAGGTGTTTTATTTCAAGTTCGCTCTCATGGGCTCATGGTCAGGCTAGGGGGTGAACCGTGCAAGTGATTTTGGTTGCTCGGTTCTATGGTTGGGTGGAACATGGTTGTTCCCTTTGTCTTTCTGCACACTGGTTTAGATATGTAGCCTCTCCTTGCATGAATAAGTAATCGTATGTTTGTTGTAATGTATTTGTTGTATCGAATTCGAATTATTTCATATCTGTTGAATGAATTTTAGTTACAAAAGTAACGAAGTTATTAACGCCTGTATAAATGGTTGTATAATTGTTGTAACGTATTTTGATTCAAATTATTTACATATCTGTCGAACGGATTAGTTACAAAAGTAGAGAATTCATTGATGCCTGTATAAATAAATGGTATATTGGTTGAATGTATTCTTGTTGTATCAAATTTGATTTATTTATATGTATGAAGAATGAATTAGCTACAGAAGTAGCGAAAACATTAACATTTGTAGGTATGTGCTATAACCTATGTGGGAATAAAATTGTTTGATCGTGCGAATGGGTGGAGTCAAACTTCCGACATAACAGTTATAATAGATCCCTAAATAAGTCTTTCGACTAATATCTGTATGAGAGTTAGGAAAAATTTGATTATCCTACTAAATCATTTCGAATGGATTCTGTGACTAAATTATGGAGTAATTTCTTCTAAGATTGGATTGTTTTTCTTTCTTTCCGTTATAACAGAGACATCTCCATACATTGAAAGTTTTGGCACATGTCGTCTAAGTATGGACAGTTTTGAAACTAGATTATATATGTATACGGAATAGATAATTTCTACATTTTACAAGTTCAGATATTTAAAGGAAATCGGAACACCATATTCCCTTAGTGAAGATAAGTTACTACAATTCAGGACTCACCCACAATAGACCTAAAATCAATATGTATCATGTATATATATGAGCTGATATATGCACACCCATTTCAATTGACAAAGTACGATAATAAATATGGAATCTAGTACCTACAGAAGCTAATATGCACAAGTGATCGTATGCACATAAGTAATCCCCACTTTCTAAATATGATAAAGGAACTCAGACAGGTGGACAACCACCGTTATAAAATAAGTATAGAACTCGAGCGTTTCAGTCCAAACAAACAATCGATGCAGTGTTGCATTGTGGACCGAATACAATAAACCAGATAGTATTAATGACAACATCATTTAATCATGGGAGGGTTTTTTCCTTTCGGTAGTAAATTTTAGACAATTGGTACGGGACAGAGTCGAATTATATAGATAGACTTAGACCATTCCAATGAACAAGTACAGAGTTCAGAATCAAACATTCGGGTCATTGTATTGAAAAACGCCACTTCAATAACAACGACTAGGTATGCCTTTAACAAATAAACAAGGAAACAAACTACACAGTGGACCAGTTCGAATATTAAAGTTACCAAAATAACATTTTACAAAGATCGGCGAATGACCCCAGAAATTCTTGTGACAATCTCCTTTCCTTTCCACAAGTTAAACAAACTATTTATATACAGAACCATAAGAAGGGCACGAATTCCCTTAATCATTTCTAGAACCTGTGGAATTAGTCGCAGTAAGAAAAATGTTTTGGATCCCGAATACCTTTCGTCGGAAAACTTGGGCAGAATCCAAGACCGATACAGAATGAGAGATACCTGCCAGGAAACAAAACTTGAAAGTTAGTCCTCATTCTAGTAACAAGTAATAAAAGAAAAATTTACAAAAGAGATAGGGTAAACGAAAAACAATAAATACTCATCTTTGGTACACGAACTCGAAACCACATCTACCGCTTATATTCTGGATGACTGTTTGAGTGAAGGGAAAAGGTGCGGTAAGCCTCTGATGGGTCCTCGCATAATCAAGGCCCATCGTTGGTGCCAATAACAATACCTTAAAAATCCTTTCTCTTTCAGCAATATATATCAATAGTAAAAACCCTAACCTATATAAACATACTTTAAGCGGAAACAAAACAACAAGATAGTCCTCTCCCAAAAATTTTATTAAAGAGAGGAACTACAAACTCTTTCAAAACAAAATGATGTAGCGAATCTTTAAAATCAAACAGAGTCATCACGCCTCGGTAAGGAGAACTATTCACTTACAGGAACTTCGGTAAATCTCCTAAGGTCTTAATACTACCAGGAAAATGATCGTAGGATAACAGAGGAGAAAATCAATTGCTAGATGTAGGAACAAGTATGGAAAAGAATGACTACAATCAGTTCAAGACTCTTAACATTTCATCAATCAAATCGAGGGATTCTTTCATCCGTGAATCACTCAAGGGGCTGAATTACTTCTCCAAAAACCGGCTATAGGAAGACACAGAAAGACGAGAGAATTAAACAGTCTTTCCTAAACAAAAAGGTTATCGCAGAGAAGGATATAACCAGACTGAAGGTAGTCGATAACGCGTATCAAAAGACAACCTTGTTTAACGTTGCCAAATTATATCAACCTACTTAAACCTATCAGGGTTGGGTTTAAGGAAGCACTTACCATCATTTAGCTGACATGTCGTTGGCTATAAACATGGCACGTCCGCCCTTTCCACTAGGAGTTCACCTTTGATAAGACATGATGATATACAGAACCCCAGGGGAATTTTTTTTCTACCATTTTTTACAGTCTCGGCCTCAAGGAGAACAGTGCAACACCTGAAACCCTTCATAGGAGGACAATGTTCAGAAATGACAAAACTGTGAGCCTCCCTAAACCCTAGGCGACGCCCTCTTGGAATTAAATGTGGGAAGTACATAGGACAGGTAGCCATGTGACGAGGACAAGGTTGGTATGGTATCTCGGTTATGAAGTCAAACGAGTTCAATAAATATCGCAGGACGACCATTAATGAATATGCAGAGATTTAACTATGCTGACAGAGAACCATCTCTTCCGCTTTAAGAGGGTGATCTGATTTGACACTATGTCTTAATTTGAGGGAAGTTTTCATACCCTTACATTGATTGAATCAGAATTTCTATCCGAGTTGGCATCCTCCCACTGTTTTCATGGGCTAACTAACTTGCCACGAGCAACCACCAGTTCAAGGACCACAAATTGACTATGACTTAGCAGTCACGATAACTACCTAGTGGGAAAGTTTACCCATAACGTTATCAACAGAAAACGAGTTAAGACTTCCTAGGGATTAAAACCGACCCTTAGATTTTGATGCATAGAAAAAATTTATGATAAAAATGAACTCTAATATAGTTACAAGTCCTCAATCTTTTACAAGTCCTATGTACATAGGATAAAAGAAAAAAAGAAAAAGAAAAAAATGAAGGGGATTTGTATTGTCTTGATTTCCTTCATGCAATATCCTACTCGTGGTTTAAGTGAGATATGATGTTGAGACCTTTTGTGGTATGTTTAGGACCTGAAATGTTAGAAAGATTCATATAAGACATTCTTATAACAAGTTCCTTTTCTTTTAGTGTATTCGGTGTGACCGAATTGACATCAGAGTTATACGACTAGTATCTTGCCTTCCGTCGGGAAATTTAGGTAGGAAGTGGATAACAATTTTTTTTTTTTATTGTGTAAATTTGAGGTTTGTTACACACTAATTCCAACCATAATCATTTATGGCTAGATGAGGACCTTGTTTTATCTAATAGATACAAAAGAATATATGAAGACCTAATTGAGAATTTGTTTCATACTCAATTGGTCAAGCTCCGTAACTCTCAAGACCTACTAATTTGCAATTGTAACGATCCCCATCGTTACGATAACATGCGAAGCATAACAAGTGCAATTTTTTTTTAAAGCAAGGTAAAAATGACAAACAATCAATCAATGCAACTCGACGACGAACACAACGCACACTATTCAGGGAACAGACAACATAACTACCTAGCATACTAGCACATCATGCAACTCGATGCAACATACGAAAGTCAATACGACAAAAATAAAAATGACTACTCGCTCGTCCTACATTGCAAGGTTAGAACCTCCAGGACACATAAGCAATGCTCAAGCCCAGGTTCCCATCGATTTTGACCATTTCAGGTCTCAAGGATGACGATTGTTATGAGGAACAAGGAGGTGTCTACATCCTGCCTGACACAAGCAAGACCACTCCTGCTAAGCTAAAAAACAACACCAATCAACCAAACGCAATGACACCAAACTGACACATGTAACAGGAACCTTAAATGCGAACGATAGTTAGAAATCATTGATTCTACATGTGCATGGTGCACAATAAACAATATCCGATCAAAAGTGGCCTTCCACCGTGCACAACCTGATAAATCTAATATTTAGACATTACTTCAATCATACATCAACATTTCTATTTGTTTCTCATAAGAGTAACCACTCTAAACAACACATGACGACTTAAATTAAGGCGCGCAATTACATTTTCTTCCTAATCTAATCATTAACCAAGAATTTCAAAATAAACACACCTAAATTCACCCACTCCTATCACACCATCCTTCGATTGCTAAATCATTTTAAGCAAAACATATATTATATTACTTAGGCTAAGTTAAGGTATCACCTACTAATGAATAACCCAATATCTTGGTCAAGCCCATGTCATCATGAGACACTTACCCTTAACATTGTGCGCAGGATTAAACATTCTATTTTACTCTAGGATAATAGTATTGAGCGTTACTCATAAACCCGTCCAAAACTCAATTACCATTTAACCAAATAAAGAATTCCACTTATCATACATTCAACTCTGAAAGAAATTTCTTCTCAAAGGCCCAAATACCATTCACTATAAAATGAAAATGAAACCATAGTTTTCTAAAGGAATAAAAAGTAAGGGCAGTAATATAGACTTAGGTATAATCGATCAAGGTAACACCCTAGTCACAATTATATATANATATTTACTTTATTAACAAGATTTTATATCAAAAAGATATTTCCTCAAGGACAATTATAATAAAATTATAATAATAATAATAAACTTATTTTCAAGTCACTAAAAGATCCTCTAGTTATGCTTCTGGGATAAGGAATCCCTTTCACTCGATGAAACTGAAAAATTATTGCACCATAAAAATATATAAAAAAAAATGAGAATTCTATAAAGTGATAAATTATTACAGCATAAACATATATATATGAAACTGAGAATTCTATAAACTGATAAAATATTGCAGCATAAAAATTTCTATAAAACTGATAAAGTTATCGCAGCATAAGAACTATATAATCTGATAAAATTTATGCGGAAAAATTATATAAAACTGAAAATTTCTTATATAAAAATTGAAAATTTCCAACAGTGGATTGCATTCCAGCGAATGTGACTTTAAGTAAATTACCAAAATTTCTATAATCTGATAAAGTTATTGAAGTGTAAAAACTATATAAACTGATAAAATTTATGTGGCAAAATTATATAAAACTGAAATTTTTTCTTAAATAAAAACTGAAAAGTTCCAACAATGGATTGCCTTCATGCAACTTTAGGTAAATTACCAAAAATTCTATAAAAATGATAAAGTTATCGCAGCATAAGAACTATATATATAAACTGATAAAATTTATGCAACAAAATTATATAAAACTGAAAAATTCTTAAATAAAAACTGAAAAGTTCCAACAATGGATTGCCTTCCAACGAATGCAGAGGGACTGACAACCACCTACCACACCAACCCAACCTTGCCTACAATCACTTCCAGGGAGAGATACGAGGTCCGAACAACCCCCATCCCAAATTAGACAGCGAATCGTGTGGACGGATCAGAATCTGAGGGGATGCGTCCGAGTTAAGCTGGACGCAGTGAGAGAGAGCATCTGGCGCTCGGAAACCAATTAATCTCTAAAGTCACGCTTGTGAATCGCGTTTTATTTTTTATGAGAAAAAATAACCAAGCCAGGATTCCTATCGTTCAAAAGTGCACAGGTTAACTCCAGTTGGTTGGGTGAAGGAAAAAATGCATGCAGCGCTAGTCTACGGGTTGCTGTTATAGGGAAGGGTTATAGGGAAGGGATATCGAGCAGACGTTCTGCCAAGTCTTTGAGCCCAAGAAAGAAAAAAAAAAAAAGTTTGGCGGTCAAGAAATTCCATAAGGAAGAATTGTTTGGTTGGGTCGCCAAGTAGCGCTAAAGGACGTCAATCAATTTTTTTAACTCTTGAAAAGACAATCCATTGAACAAATCAATGGTTAAGACTTATAAAAGCGTCATCACACCAAACAAAAATGAAACAAGATATAACTCATTCCACACGCAATTTCTGTTAAGGGAGGAATAAAATTGCTTTAAAAACAAGTCGCAGAGATGGAAAGGCAAGGGAGAGGGTGTTTTCCCTTACGTGCACCTTTCAAATGCGATGCCCCGGGAATGGTCAAATGATTGTCGGCATCAAATTCATTTTAACGTGCCATATTACATATATTCTCAGCACCCATTAAACTGATAATAAAAAGCGAGGGCAGCCCAGGCATAAAAAAGATTCAGCCAACCGTCTCAAAATGAATCAAGTGCAAGGGTTAAAGATTTATCAAATCTTTCGAGGCATGTACAGGACAATTTATTCATCCACTATTGATAGATTTGCAGGGAAGGAATAAACAATTTCTGAAGTACCCACCAGAGATGCAAGGAGTCAAGGCTAGTTATGGACAGAAGAACCGACCCAAGCTAAGATATATACAAAAGGAAAGGTTAAGAGGGCGCAAGGAAGAAGGAAGGATCAAGGAAGGATCAAGGTAAAATCTATGGGTTTCTCAGGAAAAAATCGAAGGTGCTCGCACCAAAACTGGGCTAGTTAGACAGCAAATAACGAAGGACAAACCTAAATATTACACCATAGAACCCAAAAACCTTACCCCATTCCAGCTAATGTAAAGCGGCATAAATTAAACTATTCACACTTGCTAAATTTTAAACATGTGTACCATAAGCAGAGGCGAAGGTTCCACTATTACTGTCATGTGCTCGCACTCCGTCCAAGTTCTACTTTCCAACCACTGAGACCTCACCGATACCTCCCAACCAATGATATGGGTACTCTTCTTCCCCCTCATCTCCCCAAGCCACAAAGGGTCCACCCTCACCGATACCTCCCAACCAATGATACGGGTACTCTTCTTCCCCCTAATCTCCCCAAGCCACAAAGGGTCCACGCAAACAATACCATAGAATGCTATCTCCCAGCTCACCTTGCAAGGTCGAGCTACCACTCGTTACCCGAGCTAGCTATCCCAACTCCCACAAGAGAAATTCAGTCCAAATAAAAATTTTGGCAGCGTAACCTTACGCAAACAAGACGTGATTATACTCCTCCTCTGCCATCCTTTTTATAGATTTTTCTTAGTGATTACTTTCCCAAACACTAATTAGATTTTTTTTATTAAATTTAATTAGGATAAACCTCCCCCATACAGATGTCACCCGATCCCTTAGTTACACCAGAAAATCAATTTATTAATTGATTAAATTTTCCTATTTACCTCACTCACCTAAAAGCATTCCTAAAAACGATGCTAGGTGTCCCTTTATTCCCTTACAATTTCTGAAATGACTTACGCCTTACCTAAAGCCTAGTTGAGTTCACAAATAGAAAGTTCCAAAGGCTAGATCCCTTACTAAGTTAGACATTCCCCCTTTTCTTTAAGTTTCCCCTTTTCTTTAAGTTTCCCTTTTTAACTAAGTTCAAAATTAACAAGTTTAGACAAAGACAACAATTTACCATTTTAATAAATTAATCCCCCATTAGAATTTTACTTTAATTATTGAAGTTTGAATTTTCTTTACCCCTTTTCTTATTACATGTCTAATTAGTTTTTTTTGTTCAAAGGTTCTACTTAGACCTAGCTTTTTTTTTGTTTTTTAAATCACTAGGCTTGGCGACAATTTTTAAGGGAAAATT
This sequence comes from Picea sitchensis, assembly GCA_010110895.2. NCBI lineage: Eukaryota > Viridiplantae > Streptophyta > Pinopsida > Pinales > Pinaceae > Picea > Picea sitchensis. The sequence goes on along the minus strand of SNQJ01S0087233.1, from coordinate 23,670 downwards.
TGTTATTAAACTTTACTCATTACATCATTCATTTTAAGGCCGACCAGGTCCTAAGGATGCATAGTTTTCTAAAAACTAGGTTTATTAACTTACCACAGTTAAAATCACGGCGTGCCCTTCAGGACGAACTTTGTGATCTAATGGTGTCACTCGCCTCTTTCCATTTTATTTGCGTGACATGCCCTTCAAGACGCACTACGTGCTCCAAGGGTGCCACTCGCCTCTTGACTGAATTTGGTAGACGTCAAACCCCTGGAGTCAATACTCTGTCAGATGATCTTGTGGGAGACTAAAGGCCTCTAAGAAATAAGGACCCTACCTTATTGTGAGGCCCTTAGAATCATCCTGTGCGACTGTCTCAGTCTGCCCTCACGACATCATGGGTTTTCTCGAACTGGGTAATCGTTAACCTACAGTTCGAGCCATGACAGGAGTGTTAGTAGGTTGTGGCAGGGTTGTTGCCACACCGCTCCCTCAATGTCTTTGGTTGTCATGCGTGACCCCTTTAGTCCAAATGTGAGTATGGTTGGAAAGCTATCGTCGGCTTGCATCATCAATGAAACATGTGAGCTATAACAATCAACATCATAATATCTAGTCATACATCACATCTGTAATATCAAAACATTCAAACCACAACAGTCCACTCCCTGACTCGATCTAGAGTCCAAGGAGATCCATTGATGTCATCGACATCGTCTAACGTCTAGAGTTTTGCACACTCAGGAGAACTCACTCAATAGCACATGTTGATTTAAATACAACAAAAACAACATATCATCAGATCCTCAACATCTCACAATCATAGTCGAAACAACCAATCATATAATGAGCTGGATCACTTTCATGTAAGTGTCCTCAAAGAATAAGTTCACTCAGTACGTGCAAGAGAGGGATGTTACATACACCCCCTCTTATTTTAAACTTCGTCCCGAAGTTTCACAGTATGTAAGTGTCGAAATAAAGTGTATCAAAGTCTCATATGTCTAGCTATCAAACAAAAATGGGAACTGCTGACACATATCATATGCATCCTACCAGGTCGCTGAGTGCAGACTATAGTTGTCCCATTGGCCCTTGACCTGATCTATTGTTCGATGTCATAGTTGTCAAATGCGATGGTCCATAATGCGGATTGGCTCCACCGTGAGTACGCCCTCGTCATATACCTGCAAGGAACTCATGTCAATAATATGGGTACGATCACTAACATAATGTCTCAAAACAGATATGTGAAAAACATCGCGCATATGCCTCAAAGAATCAGGTAAGTCTAGTCGATAGGCCATGAGCCCCTTCTTTTCCACTATCTCGAAGGGTCCCACGAAACTAGGAGAGAGTTTAGAACCCTTTCCAAACTTGATCGAACTCTTATGTGGTTTCACTTGCAAGAAGACTCAATCTCCAACTTCATAACTACAGTCGACGCGACACGCATCGACATAACTCTTTTGTCGATCCTGTGCTTCCTTTATAATTTGTCTTATGGTTTTCATTTGGTCTTCCATTTCTTGGATCGCTTTGGGTCCCACCAGGACCCTTTCCTCAAGATGATCCCAACTCAAAGGCATACGACACAGTCGCCTGTAAAGAAACTAGAATGGCACCATCTTAATGGTGCTTTGATAACTGTTGTTATATGCAAATTCTACCAGTGGAAAAATTTCTTCCCAACACTTCTATTGGTCCATCATGTACATACACAACATATCCTCCAATATTTGGTTTGTTCTTTCATTATGCCCGTCTGTCTTGGGGTGATATGCGGTACCAAAGTTAAGTTGGGTTCCCAAGAGATATTGGAAACTAGTCCAAAATCGTCCTGTAAACACTGATCCTCGATCAGATATAATCGTGTTAGGCATGCCATGCAACCTCACTATATCGCTGATGAAAACTCTAGCTATGTATAGTGCTTGATACCTCGTATGCACATGAATAAAATGAGCGGTCTTCGTTAGAGTGTCGACTACTACAAAAATAGAGTCATGTCTCCTTGTCATCAATGGAAATCCAACAATGAAATCCAGCAAAATGACCTCCCATTTCGAGTCCAGAATAGCATTTGGTTGTATTAATCCTGCCAGATGTATATTTTCAGCATTCACCCGCTGACATTCTAGACATCTTGCCAGGTAGTTGACTATGTATGCCTTCATTCCTTTCCAAAAGAATAAGGGTTTAAGGTATGCCCTCATCTTAGTGACTCCAAGATGAGCCATGCATACTTCTCTATGAGACTCATTTAGGATCAAACTCCTCAACTCGTCATTGGGCGACATGTAAATCCGATTATTAAATCTCAATAATCCATCATTGTCCACAGTAAATCCCTCGAATTTTGGTACCATCATTGTGTTTTGTCTAAAAAAAATCTTGGACCTCCTTGTACCAGTCATTGTCGCACTGTAAATTTAGAATCATTTCATGTGGGTTCGTCTGAAGAGGCATCACCGAAAATATGTGTGGTCTTTGATTCAATGCATCAACCACTCTATTCATTGTTCCTTTTATGTAAGTAATCTCAAAATCGTACTTTCTAAGCAATTCTGACCAACGTTGTTGTCGTGTGTTCAAGTCGTTTTGCGTAAAGATGTGTTGTAAACCACAATGTTCCATTTTTAGTTCTAAGTTATGTCTAATAAGGTAGTGTCTCCATACTCTCAAGGCATACACAATGGCTAACAACTCCAAATCGTGTGTCGTATAGTTCTCCTCATGCCTTCTCAACTTTCTGGAGATGGAAGCGATTACTCGATCGTCTTGCATCAAGACTCTACCTAACCCTTCCTTGGATGCATCATTGCATACCAAGAAATCCTCTTCCATGTCAAAGACCTTTAATATCGGTGTTGTCGTCAACAACTCCTTGAGGCTCCGAAATGCTTCCGTGCATTTCTCGGTCCAAACAAACTTCTTTTTCTTCTTTTGCAATTACATAATCCTCCTTGATCCGTAACTGGTGATACCCTTATCTCAAGTTGATCTTTGAAAACACCGTCGCTCCCTTCATCTGATCAAGCAGATAATCAATCCTTTGCAATAGATATTGATTCTTGATTGTTTGCTTGTTCAATTGATGGTAGTCAATGCAGAGTCTCCACAACCCATCCTTATTTGGTATAAAAATTACAGGTGGACCCCACGGTGACACACTTAGACGTATAATTCCTACATCCAACAACTTCTTCAGTTGCATTTTCAACTTTTGTAACTCTGGGGTCAACATTCGATAAGGTGTTCTTTCTATCATTTCAGTTCTCAGTTTTAGGTCTATGTTAAATTCCAATTGCCTCTTAGGAGGAAACCTTGGTAGCTCCTTGGGGAAGACATCCACAAACTCCTGTACTACTGGAAGGTTTTCCAGTCCTTCCTACATGCCTTTTTCATTTAATGTAAGGATCGCATATAGTTGGCATCCCTTGCACCAGATCTTCCATAGTTGTAAGGAAGAGATGAACCTCAGGGAAAATCCATGGTTACGACCTACAATCACGTGTCTTTGCCCCTCATCATCGACCAAGCTCAACCATTTTGTCTTACAGTTGAGTATCACCTCATGTGATTCCAACCGGTCCATAATGATCATGATGTCATAAGACCCTAAGATCATGATGTACAGGATGTCCCTAGTGAAAAACTCTCCCAGGTCAAGGCTACAACCCATAACCTTTCCTCCATCCTTTCGCTTGGATCCCAAAGCCATATCTACAAATCTAAATTCATCATGATTGACTTCCTTTACCTTAATTATTTTTAGCATTGCACTAGAAATAAAACTCTATGCAACACCTGGATCTATCAAAATACTAAGGGTCTGGTAAGTGATGGTAATTGACATCTCGAGCATAGTTGACTAGTGCTCTGCTTGGTGGTCATTCACTGCTTCATGAATCTGATGGGCCTTGCCCAAATCTCCCACGGTAGTGGGTCCGGATGATCAAGATGCTCTGGTCCTCTCAAATGGGTAGTCACGGTGGTAATGTGGCTCTCCACATGTACAACACTCTTTCTTCAGTCCAATACTCCTGGTACATGAAGTAGAAGCCGATGACCCCGCGACTTTGAACACTGGGTTGTTCTGTTGAACATGCCTAAACTACTGTTGTTATGGTCGACGTTTCTGCTAGTGTTGTGGTGATTTGTAAGGAGTTTGATGTTGAGGTGTCGACCGCTAAGGTGAAGTGAAAGTGGATCCTCTTTGGGTGCCATGATATCATGGTGACTGTCTAGCTGGTGTCTGATCCTGCTGTGCACCAAATGACACATGTCCCGTTGGTCTCGCTGGAGTCCTGCTCTAACCCCTCCTGATAAGCTCCTCATCTACTATGAGGGCCTTCTGGACAACATCATGCAAGGTTTGAGGCATCAGAATCCTCACCTTTGCATGAATTCCAACATTTAGTCCAAACATGACCTTGTTGACCTTAAGTTTCTTGGTATTCAGGTGTAGAGCATATCGAAGCAACTCCATGAAATGGGCCTCACACTCGGGCAACGTACGACTTCCCTGCCACAAGTCATTTCACTTGTTGGGATGATACTCAATGAATTCCTCAGATAGATACCTCTCCTTGAACCGTTCCTCGAACAGTTCCCATGACACGTCTTTGACTGCCATGTTCAATTGCAGCATGAGCGTATTCCACCATAGAAGAGCACTCCCCTTCAGTTGAAATAACGCCATGTGAACCTTCATGTTGGAGGTATAGTCGCGAAGTACAAAGCACAGCCCCATTTTCTCCAACCATGCCTCGACGGTTGCAACGTCTAGGGAAACAAGGAACTTAGGAAATTTTACCTTCTCGAGTTCGTGGTGAATGCTACCAGTACCGACCAGGATGCACGGTGGACCCTTAGGAGGTGTCGATGCCTTGGCCTCATATCTATCCAAATGGTTGATCAATGCCTCAAACATCCTCTGAAAGCACCTCATCATCCCAACCACATCACCCACAACTATTTGTTCCTTCCCGATAACATGTTCATCTCCCTTGGGGTTAGACCCCTCGGGCATGGATGTTATTGGGGGCATCATGCATCCTCCCTTATCACCCCGTCGTTTGCCTCTGCGGTTTCCTCTAACCATGATTATCTGCTAGAATAAAAATCAATTTCAATTAGCGACATTTATAATCAAGTATCCAATCAATGGAAATCGTAGTGATCCTAAGTCGCGGGTTGAACCGGAGTTGATACCATATGTAATGACCCCCGGTGTTACAAAAACATGCGACACATAACAAGTGCAATTATTGCAGCATAAAAATATATATAAAAAATCTAATAATTCTATAAACTGATAAATTATTGTAGCATAAACATATATATATGAAGCTCAGAATTCTATAAACTGATAAAATATTGTAGCATAAAAAATTCTATAAAACTAATAAAGTTAACGAGGCATAAGGCTATGGCATTAAAATTTATGTGGCAAATTATATAAAGCTGAAAATTTCTTATATAAAGCGAAGAAGTTCAACAATGGATTCCTTCGATGTGAATGCAACTTTTAGTAAATTACCAAAATTTCTATAAACTAATAAAGTTATCGCAGTGTAAGAACTATATAAACCGATAAAATTTATGGGGCTAAATTATACAAACTGGAAATTTTCTTAAATAAAAACTTAAAAGTTCGAACAATGGATTGCCTTCCAGTGAATGAAAATTTAAGTAAATTACCAAAATTTCTATAAAACTGATAAAATTATCGCAGCATAAGAACTATATAAACTGAGAAAATTTATGCGGCAAAATTATATAAAAATGAAAAATTCTTAAATAAAAATTGAAAAGTTCCAACAATAGATTGTCTTCCAATGAATGCACAGGGACTGACACCCACCTAACACATTGACCCAATAGTGCTTACAATCACTTCCAGGGAGAGATACGAGGTCCCAACAACCCCCATCCCAAATTAGACAACAAATTGTGGGCGGTCGAATCCAAGGGGATGCATCGGTTGAGTTAGTTATGATAAGGAGAGCATTTGGCGTTGGAAACGATGCACTCTAGGGGTCCTTTTAGGTTTATGTTTAATTTTTTTTTGAAGGGAGGAAATGGGAAACCAATTGCACTCTAGAGTCACGCCTGGGATTTATGTTTAATTTTTTTTGAAGGGAAAAATAACCAAGCTAGGATTCCTAGCACAGGTTAACTCCTGTCAGCTGGGCAGAGGCAAAAATGCATGCAGCGCTAGTCTAGGGGATGTTGTTACATGGAAGGGATCTCCGACATACGTTCTGTAAAGTCGTTGAGCCCAACAAAGAAAAAAAAATAGAATTATGGCGGTGAATAAATGCCATAACGAAGAATCGTTTGGTTGGTTTACCAAGTAGTGCTAAAGGACATCAGTCAATTTTTTTAACTCTTGAAAAACAAATCCATTGAACAAAATCAACTGTTAAGACTTATAAAAGTGTCATAACACCAAACAAAAGAGAAACAAGATATAACTCAGTCCATAGGCAATTTCTGTTAAGGAAGGAACAAAATTTCTTTAAAAACAAGTCGCGGAGAGGGATAGGTGAGGGTGAGGGTGATTTCCCTTACACACACCTTCAAAAGCGATTCCCTAGGAATGGTCAAATGATTGCCGAGATCAAATTCATTTTAACACGCCTTATTACATAGATTCTCAACACCCATTAAACTGATAATAAAAAGCGAGGATGGCCCAGGCATAAAAAATATTGAACCAACCATCTCAAAATGAATCAAGTGCAAGGGTTAAAGATTTCTCAAATCTTCTGAGACACGTACACGACAATTTATTCATCCACTATCAATATATTTGTAGGGAAGGAATAAATTATTTCGGAAGTACCCACCAGAGATGCAGGGAGTCAAGACTGGTTATGGACAGAAGAAACGACCCAAGCAAAGATAAATACAAAAGGAAGAGTTAAGAGGGTGCAAGGAATAGGGAAGGTGCAAGGTAAAATCTATGGGGTTCTCAGGAAAAACTAAGGTGATCGCACCGAAATTGGGCTAGTTAGACTGCAAATAACGAAGCAAAGACCCTAGGATTACACCGCAGAACCCAAAAACCTTACCACATTCGAGCTAATTTAAAACCACATAAATTAAACTATTTACACTTGTGAAATTTTAAACGTGTGTACCTTAAGAGAAGGTGATGTTTCTGCTTCTGTTGTCCCACACTCGCGCCCCATCCAAGTCCTACTTTCCAACCGATGAGACATCACTAGTACCTCCCAACCAACGCTAGGGGTACTCTTCTCCCCTTGATCCCTCTGAGCCAAAAAGGGGCCACACACATAATACCAAGGAATGTTAGCTCCCAACTCACCTCGCAAGTTCGAGCTACCACTCGTTACCTGAGTTGGGTATCCCAACTCCCAGAAGAGAAATTCAGTCAAGATAAAAATTTCGGCAGCATAACCTTACGCAAATGAGACGTGATGATAATCCTCCTCTACCATCATTTTTATAGATTTTTATTAGTGATTACTTTCCCAAACCCTCATTAGATTATTTTTATTAAATTTAATTAGGATAAACCTCCCCCATACACATGTCACCCGATCCCTTAATTGCACCAAAAAATCAATTTATTAATTAATTGTATTTTCCTTTTTCCCTCACCCACCTAAAAGCATTTGTAAAAACCCTCCTCACTGTCCCTTTATTCCTTTACAATTTGTTAAATGACTTATGCCTTACTTAAAGCCTATTTGAGTTCACAAATAGAATTTTCTAAAGGCTATATTCCTTACTAAGTTAGACATTCCCCTTTTTCTTTAAGTTTCCCCTTTTTTTTAAGTTTCTATTTTTAACTAAGTTCAGAATTAGCAAGTTTAGACAAAGACAACAATTTACTTTTTTAATAAATTAATCCCCCATTAGAATTTTAATTTAATTATTAATGTTTGAATTTTCTTTACCCCTTTTATTATTACATGTCTAATTATTTTTTTTTTGTTCAAAGGTTCTACTTAGACCTAGGTTTTTCTCTTTTTTTTAGTCACTAGGCTTAGCGACAATTTTGAAGGGAAAAATTGTTATTAAACTTTACTCATTACATCATTCATTTTAAGGCCGATAAGGTACTAAGGAGGAATAGTTTTCTAGGCACTAGGTTTATTAACTTACCATAGTTAAAATCGGGACGTACCCTTCAGGACACACTATGTGCTCCAAGGGTACCACTCTCCTCTTTTTGTCATCAACCAAACATGTCATCTATAACAATCAACATCATAATATCTAGTCATACGTCGCATCTGTAATATCAAAACATTCAAACCACAACAGTCCACTCCTTGACTCGATTTGGAGTCTAAGGAGATCCATCGATGCCATCGACATCCTCTAATGTCCAGAGTTATGCACACTTAGGAGAACCTAGTCAATAGCACATGTCGATGTAAATACAACAAAAAAAAATATCATCAGATCTTAAACATCTTACAATCATAATAAAAAAATTAATCGTATAATGAACCGGATCACTTGCATGCAAGTGTCCTCAAAGAAAAAGTCAACTCAATGCGTAGAAGAGTGGGATGTTATAATAATGGAGGAATGAAGTGGCCAAACTCCAACCATATGACTTGTATTCATGGGCTAGATAGTAGTGGCATATATTATGTGATATCTAATATATTTTTTTCCAAACAAATAACAACTTTTGACATTTTAAATGACCATGAATCTGACTCTGATCATAAACCTTTAACCCTAACTCTAAACTTTTCCATGCATAGGAGCGCCATTCAAGAGAATTATAATAATCAAAGGAAATTGCACATTGACAAAAGTAAAGTTGACCTTTTCTTAAGGGATTTAAATAGTAAATTACATATCCTAACTTATAAGGACAAGATTGAAGAACTCTATAATAATTTTACAACTACCCTTTCCACTTTTGTTAACAAGTTTTTTTTGAGGTGTCCTGTAAAAAGAATAATAGAACGACCTATGATAAAGAATGTAAAATTTCTAGGAAATCCATTAGGGATGCTTCTAATGAGTCCTTAAAACTCTATAAGATCAATATGTACAAATAATTAATTAAAAGGAAAAAATGTGCTCTATCAGTAAAATGCAAGAGAGACTTTCACAACTATCTTAGCTAGATCCTAAGAAGTTTTGGAGCCAAATTCTAAACCACAATACTATAGAAAATAATATGATTCCCTTAAGGGACTTGAATTCCTACCTTAAAGGTATTTACAAATTCTCTAATTCCATCGACATCATTCCTATTGTCCCTACAGAGGATGGCATTTTTTATTTATATTACATAGAGTTTGGGGTTAAGCGACTTTCAAATGGGAAAGATAAGGACATTGAAGGCTACCAAGATGGAATTTTTAAAATTGGAGGGCCCATCCTTATCCCTCACATACACAAGCTTATCAATTTAGTAGTCAAGAAGGTCTTCCCTAAACTGTGGATGCAAAGCCTTATTGTTCCTATTTTTAAAAATGGAGATAGAAATATTCCCTCTAATTATAGGACCACTATGATTAACTCAATTTTAGCCAAACTTTATGGAATTATTTTGGAAAAGAATATTAGCCATTGGCTAGAAAGTCATGGTAAAGGAGCTAAAGGTAAGGCCAGGTTTAGGAGATATCATTAAACTTTGGACCATATTGTTACCTTTAGTATCATTGCACACTATTTTTGTAATACTAAAACCAATCATTTTTGTTGTTTTGTTGACTTTAGAAAATCTTTTGACATTGTTCCTAGGAACAATGTTTGGAATAGGTTGGAAGAGATAAAGGTTCCTCTCAAGTTGAGGGCTGCTGCAATAAGGATGTATACGAACTTTATTACTAAGCTTAAAAACACTAAGGGTTTGTCAAAAGAGATTAACTGTAATATTTGAGTCAAACATGGTTGTCCCTTTTCCCCTACCCTTTTTGGCATATACATTGACAAGTTAGAAGATTGCTTGGAAAAAGAAGGTTGTGTTGGCCCTACTCTCACTAGTATAGTCATCAATCTTCTTCTTTATGCCGATTAAATTGTTCTTGTGGAAAGGAGTCCCTATGATCTTGAAAACCAACTAAGAATCCTTAAGGATTTTTGCTCCAATATGGGTATGACTGTTAATACTGATAATACTAAGGTCGTGATTATTAAATCCAATAACATAACTTATGATACCTTTGTATATGAAAACAACAACTTATAGGAAGTGACTTCATACAAATATCTTGGAATTGATATTCACCACAAACTCAAGTGGAATTATAGCATTGAGAAAAGGATTATTGGGGGATAGAAAGCGTATTATGGGCTTGAAAATAATTGTAAATCAATTGATCATTGTATTTGGGATAAGAAGAAGCTCCTCTTTGAGACTCTCGTTACACCTATTATTCTTTATGGATTTGAAGTTTGGTGTTGTAGCATCTCTCGTGAATCTTGGAGAAAGATAGAGAAAATACAAAAGAATTTTATAACCTATAATCTCAAAATTAAAGGAAATATGCCCTATCCCATCTCCCTCTTAGAAAAAATCCTCTCCCCCATTGAGAGAACGACTATGACTAGAAACCTAATGTATAAGAGAAAATTAAACAACATGGAGGACAAGAGGCTTCCTAAAATTTCTTCAAAAACGAGTCGTAACCACCATCGACTCAAGCGAGGATGGCATGAAGATGTTTGGTCTTGGATAAACTATTGGGGGATCATGGAATACATGATTTTGTAGGATAAAGATACTATTAAAAATATCATCAAATCGAAATTTAAAGAGAAAATGTGGTTTGATATCGAGTTAGAGGAAAAAAAAATTAAGGTATTATAAGGATGAAATCAACCCTAATATAGAAGATCAAAATTATATATATGCTTTGAGAAGTGTAAAGAAAAAATAAGCATTGCTAAGATACAAACAAATTCTCATGAGCTCCATTCCTAAATTCCTAAAATGTCATGGGATGAAAGAGTTTTTCACCTATGTGACACTAAGAAGGTTGAAGATGAAAAACACTTTCTCTTAGATTTTCCACCCTATACCGAGATTAGATCTCATTTTCAAAATATTTTTCAGACAACCAACCTTCCTAACCTCTTAACTCAACAAAACTATGGTGATCTTGGAAAGCTTCTCTTAATTATTTTCGAGCACAAAAACAAAATTCTAAAGAATCGTAAGTAATCACTTACCCTCTTAAGCTATCATAGACCAATTTTGTCTTAGTCGATGCTAATCATCATCATCATCATCATCATATTATATGAATATTATTAATACTGTGTTTATGATATCATATATTTTTTAATTTAAATTTTTAATTTATTTTTCGTATAAAGTTTTATAAATGTTGTAAGAATATAATATTTATTTATTTTTTTCCTTGGAATAACTCCTGGGGAAACTCAACATGTCACTTGTTGGATGGGGAAATGACCCCTAGTATAAATCACTCAAGCTAAACCCAATTGACAAGAATATAATAAGAATATAATATTTAATAAATCTTGGAACATGATATTAATATTAATATACCTTTATTGATTAATAATAAAATTTTGTATAAACTGTGTTAATGTAAGTTACTACAAATATATAATTATAATACAATATATTTTTTAATATAATATAAAATTATAGAATAATATACATCTTAATATTAATATATTTTTTATTGATTAATAATAAAGTTTTGTTTCAACTTTATTTATATCATTGTTTATACAATATATGATAGTGATAACCAAATTAATATTATTAATGTGGTTGTTTCTAGTATATAATATGTTACATATTTAAGGTAAAAGTTTAAGTAGGTGTATATATCCTACATGTTTTTTACCATTAGGACAACTTAAATTGTAAATTGATGTTGATGAGAAACACTTGAAAAATATAAAGAAAATTGATATTAATTTTTTGTGGAGGGAATGAAATGGGTTGATGAATTTTAATATTTCTTATAGTATGTGCTAAATATAGGTCTATAAACACATGACTATATTTATGTTGTGACAGGTGTATGAGACCTCGAGTAAAGTCTAAGGAGGTATACATACCCTACCTCCTCTAGATATGAACTTGTGATCTCTTAGGAGGAAACACATGTTCTTAACAATTATACCCACTGAGGCTAGTATCTAATATGTTAAATATTTCATGCTATCTTTATGCCGCAACCTATTGATAATAACAATCCATGTAAACCTACCCACTTATATGAATACATTAATATTATTAATATTATTATTGTTGGTTCATATGGAGATAATGATAAAAGATAATGTGAAAACTACAAAGAAAACTAAGATTAATGTTTTGTGGATTTTAATACTTTTATAGCATGTGCTAAATATATGCCTATCAACCTATAAATATACATTAATATTATTAATGTGGTTGTTGCTAGTATATGCTATCTTCATGCTTTGACCAATTAATAATAACAATCCATATAAACCTATAGACCTATAGGAATACATTAATATTATTAATGTGGTTCTTGCATAGAGAGTAATAATATTATTTCTTTGTGGAGGAAATCAAGTCGGTTGGTGATTTTTAATATTTCTTATAACATGTGCTAAATATAGACATATCAACATCCAAGTACACAATAATATTATTAATGTGGTTATTTCTAATATATAATATTTGTTATATATTTGAGGCTATCTTTAATACCTATCCACTTACACTAATACATTAACACATTAATATTATTAATGTGTTTCTTGTTGATGCATATATAGATTATAATGATAGAAAACAATTTGAAAACTACATAGAAAATTAATATTAAGGTTTTGTTGAGAAAATCAAGTGGATTGATTAATTTTAATATTTTTTTATAGAAAGTGTTAAATATAGGTCTATCACCCTCTAAGTAGACATTTATATTATTAATATAGTTGTTTCTAGTATATAATTTGTTACATATTTCACGATATCTTTATACCCCTACCAATTAATAATAAAAATCCATATAAACTTATCCACTTATATAAATACATTAATATTATTAATGTCTTTCTTACACAATGATATTAATGTTTTGTGAAAGAAATCAAGTGGATGGATAATTTTTAATATTTTTATAACATGTACTAAATATAAACCTATCAACCTATAGATAAAGATTAATACTATTAATGTAATTATTGCTAATACATAACATGCTACATATAAAATGTTATCTTTATACCATAATAACAATCCATATAAACTTATCTACTTATACCAATACATAAGTATTACAAATGTGATTTTTGCACATATGATAAATATAGAAGACATTACACAACATATTGATATTAATATTTTATGAAGTAAATCAAGTGGTTTAATGATTTTTAATATTTTTATAACATGTTTTAAATATAATTTTATTATAAGTACATATTAATATGATTAATATGATTGTTGTTATATACTAGCAATAACCATTTTTATGTAAAAAATGGTTGATATACCTAGATCAATGTTATTAATTGAAAAAGGTGAAAAATGGCTCTAATCAACGTATACCAACCACTTTTTACATAAAAATGGTTTTTGCTAGTTGACTGTCGACATGCCTAAAATAACGTTAATACATTAAATATATTAAATATATTAATGTATTAAATACATTAGTGTATTAAATACATTAATACATTAATGTATTAATACATTTAGTAAAGCATTATTAATATATTAATAAATTTAGTAAAACATTATTAAAATATTAATTTACATTAACAATATAATATTACAATGTATTAATTTCAATGAATTAAAGTATTAACAATATAATATTACAATGTATTAATTTAAATAAATTAAAGTATACATTAACAATATAATATTACAATGTATTAATTTCAATAAATTAAAGTATTAACAATATAATATTACAATGTATTAATTTAAATAAATTAAAGTAGTAATTAACATAAATGTATAATATAAACTATTAATTCATTAATAATGTGATGTATTAATTAAGTAATACATTTATACAATATTAATTACTACATTGTTAAAATATTAATATAATAATAAAGTAAAAGATTAATAATACATTGTTAAAGTAATAATAAAAAAAATCATTTGATACTTTTAATATATTAAATGAATTAATAAATACATTATTATTAAGGTATTAATATATTAATTTAATGTAATATATTTAATTATTAATAAATTAATAATGTATTAATAAATACATTCTTAAAGTATTAATGTTTTAATAAATACAATACTAAAGTAGTAATACATTAATAACATATTATTTAAGTATTGATACAATAATAACTTAATTGAAAATGACTATGGTTGAGTATGGTTGACCAAGATCATGGTTTACTTTGGTAGACCTTGGTTGACCATGACCATGGTTGACTATGGTTGATCAGAGTTTATTATGGTTGAACATGCCCATCATTGAACTTCGTCGACCATGTGGATCTCATTATGGTGGGCAAAGTTGATTATGTTCAGCGTAGTTTACTATGACACTACTGCATTGCAATGTTGACCATATTTTCTTCGACAAATTGCGACATCATGTTTTGTTCGTCACATGCCAACATGAGTTTGTGTACATCAAATTGCGACAATAGGTTGTGTTTGTCCCATTGTGATGTTTAGAAATGTCTATCACATTGCATTTGTCCAATTACAGTGCCAATTTATGTTCGTTTGATTGTAATGTTCATAATTGTTCATCACACTGTGACGTGCGTATATGTTCGTCACAATGTGACATCCATATATGTCCGTTGCATTGTTGTGTTACTATGGTCGATAGATTGCATTGTTACTATGTTCGACACATTAGGATGTTTGGAAATACTTGTCACATTGGGGTATCTGTATATGTTCGACACATTGTGATGTTACTATACATGGTAGATGTCAACATTACTATGTTCGATACATTACGACGTTTGGAAATGTTTTTTATGTTGCGACATCCATATATGTTCGTCACATTGCGACGACATGCCTATTTTGGTCAAATTGCGACATTACTATGTTTCGTAGATTGCAATGTTACTATGTTCATAACATTGCGATTATACTATGTTTGTCATATTGAAACACTATATTTTCATCACATTGCAATGTTATGTCTTCATCATAGTGCGACTTTACTATATTTGGTAGATTTCAACGTTACTATGTTCAACAGATTGCGACGTTTGGAAATTTGTGTCACATTGTGACATTGCAATAAGTGCATCATAAAACAACATCAGGAAATAATAATCACATTGTCACGATAAGATGATGTGCAACACAATGCAATGATATGCCTATCCATATCCATATATGTTCCACACATTTCGACATTTGGAAATGTTTGTCACATTATGAGGTTTGTATATCTTCATCACATTGTGACGTTTGGAAGTGTTTCTCACATTGTGACGTCACGATATGTACATCACACTGCAATGTGAGGAAATGTTCATCATATTGCAATGACAGGGCGATGTGGGACACATCGCAACCTCTCTTTAAGTTCATTTCATTGTGACGTTACTATCTACATAGCGACGACATGCCTATGTTTGTCACATTGTGACATTGCTATGTTTAGTAGATTGCAATGTTACTATATCCGTCACATTGCCACTTTAATATGTTCATCACATTGCAACGCTATATGTTCATCACATTATGACGTTAATATCTTTGATAAATTGAAAAGTTAATTTATTCGACATATTGTGATGTTTGAAATTGTTTCTAACATTGCAACGTTATAATTTTTATTAGACAATAATTATAGTCAAATAATTAAATGATTTATTTTTCTCATATAATATAATATTGTCTTTTTTTTTTAATATATCAACAATTTTTTAATCACATTAAATGAGCAATAAATCATTTTCAAAAGGGAATAACAATCGTTACTACTTGCATATTCTTTATGGTACATACAACTACCATGAACTCGGCTCTCGCCCATTTAACTTAGGATTATTGAATACCAAAAATAGGTGATCTAGATTTTCTGTTATGTTCAGGAAGTATATATAGTGTGTATATTATTATCATTGTTATGTTCACAAAAGATACATAGTATGAACACTTTTCTGTCACAAAGTATATATATTATGACCACTTTTGAAATTTCAGTGTTTCCAATGTCTCTTACATATTTTAATCTCTTCTCATTTGGGTCAATCATTCTTTTAATGGCTTCTCATCTGGGTCAATCTTAAATTTTTCTTTTAATAGCTTCTTCGCTTAAAAGAAGAAGAAATAAAATGGTTAAGATACTTTCACACCGGGACTTTTATGCATTTTAAACATATTAGGTATTTATATTTTATGTATTTTAAATATATTCATTAATCATGGTCTCTTTCTATGGTATGTTATAAACAAAAATTACATCTATTTTTTGTTTATGGATAATAAGATTATTATAATCCGGAATAGGTGACCATAAATATTGAAACATGTGGCCTAGATTTTCTGTTCACAATGTGTATATATTATGAACACCTAATTTCAGTGTTGCTATAGAGCGTTGGTCTATTAAAAATAATTCTTGACATTCAAACGGAAACTCAGAAGCTTAAAAGTAGGGAAGTAGGAAAAAGATTATAAAACTTAAAGTTATTTGAGAGTGATTATTCTAATTTCTGTTCATACAATTTGAAGCATTCTATATGCACATACATCCTTGTTTGCAAATAAAAAGTGGCTACTTGAATTCATTGGTACTTCTAGATTTTCATTTTTACCAAATAACTATAGGCGTTAGAACAGTTAAGTTTTCCTTTCGTTAATAGAATACTACATCTATCCCACTGAATCGTTCACATATTATATTATCTTTATATTAGAAGCATAAACACATCTATCTCACTGAATCATTCACATAATATATTATCTTTATATTATGTACTTGAAAACATATATAGATAGAAGCGTTTGGGAGTCTTCATGGTCTCGGTGGCAGAGCTTTCAAATGGCCCATCAGCTAAGAAAGCAAATTTATTGATGCGAAAGTCGAATATTGAGAGCGTACCCCAGATATTGAGACGATTGAGTTTTCCATAAAAACTCTAGTGAGTGGTTTTGCTTTCGATGAGACGATTGGGTTTTACATAAAAACTCTAGTGAGTGGTTTTGCTTTCGATGATGCCTCAGTCATATGCGAACGTGCATATACATCACCTCAGTGAATCGCTGGCACAATATATTATCTATAATGGAAGCGTTAGGGAGCCTTCGTTGCCTCGGTCACAGCTTTCAAATGGCCCGTCGCCATTACAATGTCCATCCTTAACCTGAGTTGATTCTGCCAGGAATTCAACTGGTTGTTCTGCAGCTGGTATGACAACTGCGGGATTCTGTATGGGCTGTAGCGGAGGTGGTGAATGGAATTTCTGCTGGAACATTATGATTATCGTCTATTGGTTTATCCTCACAGTAATCGTGAAATTTGCACGCTGTCCCAACTCGTCCACGACAATAATCAGAGTCTGAAGCCTAGCTACAATCTCTATGAGAAGACAGGCAACTGTTGCAAGAGGAAGGGTGTCTATGAAGGCCACAACATGGATTGTTTCGTTCTGTTTTACTTGGTTTATTCCAGCCACTGCAGAATCGTTCGTCGTTACAGGAATATCTCCATGAGGCCAGATCTTGCTTTTGCTCGATAAAATAGGTTTTTTGTTTTCTTCACCTGCCCGATCATCAGCCTTCTTGATTCTCAAAACTTGTGGGTTTTTAGATTCAGAAGGCAGGGTAATTTCGAGGTTAATACTTTTTTGTTGTGGGGTTCCTTCGACGATCTCCCACCTTTTACCGTTTGAAAACAGTTTGAAAACAGCTCCGGTTGGGACGACAAACAATTCTGCAATTCCTCCACGGCTCTGTTCAAGGCATCGGTCATGAGATCGATTCTTGTGCTTCGGGTCATGGTTTTTATGCTGTCGGCTAGTTCCAGTATAACCTTGGAGGATTGGGCTACGATGTTCATGCATGGTGCTTTTAGGTGCTCTTGCAAGAAATAGGGTGCCTGGAATCAAGTGATTTATCAGAATAGTTGGGTTGTGTTTGAAAAATTTAACACGATTCGGCTTCATGTTCTGAATCTAAATTTTAATGAAGCATACCTGAATCTCAGATTGCAGGCACCCATTCAGAGCTTCTACGCAATAACGCATCCTTATCTAATCTACTAAAGGTTTCGGCTGGTAGATGGCACATTTTAAACGAAGAAGACCTGGCTGCTCGATGCCCAGCTTAACCACCGCTGCGTCCAGTTTACCCACGCCCGTGCTAGTTGAAACGCCATCGCCGTACGCATGGTATACCGCCTAGCTTCCAGCTACCACCGCCATGCTAGAGGTGGCGCTTCACTGCTATACATACTAGCACAGCCGCTAACTCGCGGCTGAGAACGCGTGCCCCTAATATATTGAGAATGTGTGTGCTCAATATAAAACGTTTGGGGTAATCGCTTTGGTAATATGAAACATTTGGTTGCATTAGATTGATAAATGGAAAGTGACAATTATATATCTTTACAGTAATTTTTTAATGTGATTAGGTAAATGTTAAAAAGTAAACATGTTAAAGGATGTCTTGATAAATGTAAGAAAGTTATGAACAATAAATCTGAACCATTGATTTTGGAGGACAACTAAGAATATGCCAGCATCTTCAAAGCATAGCCATCAGATTAGGGTTTAAGGTTAAATAAGGTTAAAAGATCATTAATTGTGCCCAAAGTAAATGTGAAAAAATAAACAAGGAAAAGTACTCATTTATTAATGCAAGGAAGTTATCAACATTAAATTACATTCATTGATTTGAGTGTAAGAGAAAGAATATGTCAGCATCTTTGATTGTTGATTGTTGGCCATAAAATTTGAAATTAAAAGACTCATTAAACCATCAATTTCAATAAGAAAGATACCTATCTACATAAATATGTGATTCTTGTACATATAATAATGATAGAAAACATTACACAACATATTGATATTAATATTTTATGAAGTAAATCAAGTAGATTAATGATATTTAATATTTTTTATAACATGTCTTAAATATAACTTTATTATAAATACACATTAATATTATTAATATGATTGTTATTATATAATATGTTACATATTTCAGATTATCTTTATAAATAAACTAGTGAATAATAATCATTCATACAAATCTATCCACACGTTAATATTACTGATGCAGATCTTGCTTGTTCATATATAGATGACAATAAGTACACACATTAATATCACACGTTAATATTACTGATGCAGATCTTGCTTGTTCATATATAGATGACAATAAGTACACACATTAATATTATTGATGTGGATTTTGCTTGTTTATATAAAGATGATAATAATGATAGAGTAAGTTGTGAAAATGGAGTAGGCTAACTTTGGAGCAATCTTTTTTTTTTTTTTAGAGTTTTGTTTTTCAAGTAAAAACAAATTGACTTGAATCAGTTTAGATTTGCAAAGGTAATCTGAGTTTTATATGGATCATACATTTCAAAACCTATTTTACCCCATTTTAAATCAACCCAAAAATTTAAATGATTTTACCCCATTTTAAACGAACCCAAAAATTTAAAAACTAACAGTCCTATCAAAAAAAACCTACCGGACAAGTAACTAGAAATGAAACTGGTATTAATCTTTTGTAGAGGAAATCGGAAATCAAATGGGTTGATGAATTATTGCTCGCCCTGGGGTGGGTCCGAAACGATAGGACAAGTCCGGACGGACGATGAAAAAGTTTCAAAAAGTTTTGTTGATGGTAATAACTTTTTTCCGTTCCGATTCGATATACTGAATTGGAATCGGAGAGTTTAAATGATTGCAGAGCAGGTCAGTGCCTGAGTGATATGATGCTCGAGTGAACGCAGAGGCCTTTTATTAAAGGAAACCCTAAAACAATACGATTTATTGTGCGTGTCATGTTATTTTAAGATACATAAAACACGAAATTCATAATATCTGACGCGGGAGGTATCAAAGTCTTTCACGTGCAGTGAAATAATTATGATTTAGGTTTTTATATCGAGGGACGATCTTGTGCTCAGCAGTTTGTCTGCACTATGGGGAGTGAGTGGGAAAATGGATACCTTTGTTTTGATATCTAGGGACGATCTTTTCTCAGCAGTTTGTCTGCACTATGGGGAATGAGTGGGGAAATGTACACCTCTATTTTCTTGCATATGCTAGGTAGATGTAATATACCTCACTCCCTGGCACGTGAGCTTTGCGCGAAAGGTCATGGAGGGAAACACCAGCGGGGTAGAGGCAGTACTTTTTCAAGTGCCAACGGAGGGAACCTGGAGGAAATTCGCCGCACCAGCCGTGGTTGATGCCAATTCAAGGCCATAAAAAACCCTACAATACACCCAGGTGATTCCAAAGACATAAAAAAGAAACCCGCAATAGTTAAACCAGGCAATTTAAATAACGCAATTTTAGAATCCAGCAATATAAGACCCTTTTTTTTTCAAAAACACCTACACGATGCCTTTATCCTTCACAGTCTAGCAAAATAAAACCATATTTGGAAGAAAACATACAATATGCTTTTATTCTACTTTGAAAAGAAAGTTGTCAGACATCACAGCTTTCCAGTCCCGACAAAATTAGAGAGCGGCATCGAAGAGGGTCACCATCCAGAGGTCATAATTGACGTATCGTGCCTGAAGTATGTGTTCCAACCAACGAGGATGTTAGCAATTCGCATTTCCAAAGTAAAACTCACCATTGTAATGAAAATAAAAATAGGTTCTTGAGCAGTGGACTAAAAAGAAAAATAGGTTAAGCTCTAGCATACGTTCCATATTGGGAATTGGAATATTCGGAGGTGTGTTAATAGCCCAGTGCCAAGTCTTAAAAAATTACAGTCCATACCATTTCTCCATCCATATAAGGCGTATTTAATTTTAAATTTTCCACAGAAGTAATAAAATAGAACGAAAATATACAAAGCATAATGAACTGGAAATTATGAGTTTTTTCAGATATATAAAACTTTTTCAATATGTAAATGAAATTTTAAAATAAATTAAACAAATTATATGTAAATGAAATTTTAAAATAAATTAAACACATTTTTTTCAAGTTAATAAGTAACACTTCGATTTAGTAAAAGTTCATAAAAACACATAATCATTTGTCCATTTTACTTTGGGAATTCCATTTTAATGTGGGGATTTTTGAATATTCAAAAATCTGCATTTCATTTTTTTTATTTTTTTGAAATTTTTTTGAAAGATTTAATATATCTAAGGATTTGATAAATCTATATGATATATCATAATTTTAATTTTCCAAATTGATTTATACAATATCTATATTTTCCAAATTTAATATATATTTTGTATCTTAATTAAAAGTCACTTTTGTATTTTTAAATGTAAAGTTTATATTGTTTTGTATTAATTATTTATGTTATTTTTATATTTTTTTAATATTTTTCAATTTTAATATATATTTTGTGTTTTAATTAAGAAGCAATTTTGTATTTCTGAATGTAAAGTTATATTGTTTTGTATTAATTATTTATGTTATTTCTACCATTTTTTTAATATTATATCATATTGAACTTTGAATAAATATATCTAAGGAAAGATTTGATAAATCTATATGATACATCATAATTTCAAATTTCCAAATTGATTTATACAATATCCATATTTTCCAAATTTAATATATATTTTCTATTTTAATTAAGAATCAATTTTATATTTTTGAATGTAAAGTTTATATTGTTTTGTATTAATTATTTATGTTATTTCTACCATGTTTTTAATATTTTCCAAATTTAATATATATTTTGTGTTTTAATTAAGAATTAATTTTGTATTTTTAATGTAAAGTTATATTGTTTTGCATTAATTATTTATGTTATTTTTACCATCTTTTTAATATTGTATCATATTGAACTTTAAATATTATATCATATTGGAATTGAGATGTAAAAGTGGTAAATTTTCATAATAATATTAAATAAGTGGAATCAGCAATAAGTCTATTTAAATTTGAAAAAAGAAAAAAAAAAAACTAAGACAATGAATCACAACTATAAACAGAGTTCATATTAAATTTAAATTTGAAGGAAAAAAAATAAAAAAACTAGTAGAAAAATGAATCACAACATATAATATGAGCCGAAATTCTATTAAAACAAAATCTAATAATAAAGCATTTACATTAAAAAATTAAAAAAAATACAAATCCATTTTAAAGTAAAAAAATAGAAGTTAACTTTAGAGTAAATAAATTTAGATTTATATTAATTGAACTAGTTTATAAGAATAAATTAGTTCAAAGATGAATTGTTAAAGAATATGGAAGGTAGGGATCACCAACATGATCCATAATCACAAAAAGTAGGAATAACTTTTTAGAAAAAGAGAAGGCCTCAATTAGTTAACCACAAAAAGGTCAAACAATTTTTTTAACTCTACCACTTCACTTGGTTGTTAAGTTTTTTATTTTCAACTATCCTCCATTAAACTCACTCTTTTATCTTTTGTTTAAAGTAAACACATAGTACTCTCAAATGTTGTGTAGGCTCGCTTAGTAATTATTGTTTTTTCTTTAATTGCTTTAGGGTATGTATGTCAGAGTAGACTTTATTACTAAAATTGTTAGGAAAACTTGTCCCACAAACAAGATATCTCATATACCAATTTAGTGTATAAATTAGCAGTGACCTTAAAAATAAATTATTATTATTACTCTTTTTTTATATCAACTAATAAAAGCTTAAGTTAAATAGTTTGAGATTTCTTCTTAAGAATTAAGAATTATTGATAGTACTATAAGAAATAGAAAGTTGTTTCTCTCACTAGATTAAAAAATGCTCTATAATGTCTACATTACATATTCATCTACTTATTTTTGTCTTTTTGATTCTTTAAGTTCCAAATTCTCTTTTCAAATTTTATTAAAAATCATTATCAAGTAACTAGGACAGAATAGACGATAATAATATTATTTTACATAGAGTAAAGTAATCCAATTAATAATTTATAAAAAATAAATAAATTTAAAAACATTTTAATTTATGAAATTATATATATTAAAAATAATTGAATCAATGATTTATGAGAAAAAGTATGAGAAAAAATAATTTATATTAAAAAATATTAAACTTGTTTTTATTTTTATTAAATTTAGTTGATTTAATTAATTTAAATAAATTTAAAAATTAAAAATATGTGAATCTTCTCATAACATTATATGTTCTTAAGAGTAAAATGCCTAGACTTTTATAGATTTAAACATTCAAATTATTTCTTAAAAATCACCCATTTTGTTACTAAATTGTTAAGAAATAATAACAAAATTATAAATTATAAATAACTATCTTATTTCAGATAAAATATAGGAAACAAACATAAGGTGAGGCTACGCTTACTTCTCACTTATTCAATGAAGACATATTACATCTTTATATAGGAAAAGACTCTACTGAGTCGGTTACATGCAAACCAAAGACAACTAGACTCTTAACTAAGAGCTGACTCTTAACATGCCTACAAATGACTCTCACAATTGAAGCTTAAAACTGGTGCTTACAACTGACACTTTCTCCATTATTTCCAAGTCTCCCCCTTAACGGAGAATGGATTGAATTCTACACCTAACATCTCCCTAAACAGTTCAAACTTAATCTTTTCAAGAGGCTTAGTGAAAATA
>SNQJ01S0087232.1:12745-33685 GCA_010110895.2 Picea sitchensis | reverse complement strand
CTTACTTCTTACCATCATCCCATGCCTAAACCCCCATTACTCATATGTAAATACAAAGTTCAAGAGATCAAGTTATCGTACCTTATTTTTCGTGTTTGATGTCGATCCCTTTTCACGCTTGGTTGTTCTTTGATTGCAACTCTCCTACGAATGCTGAACTGCATTCACAAAAGACAAACAAATAAATCCACATGCGTTTGATCTATGAAATAATGGGTTAGATATTTAATCAATCATACAATCAATATTCAAATAATGACAATCTCATATGGCAGGACGGGAAAAGGAATTCTTTTATTAACTTCACAATGATACCTTACAATGATAAAGTCGGCCACTGCTCCTCGATCCTGGTCTTGGGCTCTTCTTTCACTGTCTTCCAACTTCTTTGATCTATACTTCTCTTTTCACAAGGATGGATAAAGGTTGGGACAAAGGGAATGCTCAATCGGGTATAGTTTCTTTACTATGATTTTCCTCCTTTCAAATGGGACCCCTACCCCTTCTTTTATAGGCTATAAGGAGCTAGGTATTTGGTCGAATGACCGGCCATACATGGTCAAAAGGTTTAGTTAACTTACCCAAAGCTGTGTGTTCCGTCAACAAATTTCCTTTTTTTGTGCTTTTTTAGGTACATGCATGTTGTCTTGGGTCAGCTAGCGTGTACACGCGTGCAGTAATGGAGCAGGGCACGTGGGCCTTTGTAAAGTGGGTTTTTAAGAAGAGTTGTTCAATAGTGTTTTGGAAAAGAAGGAATCTGAGATGGTCTGATGCCAAGTAAGCATGTCTGGTGAAAATTAGGGTTATAATAGATGCCCCCTAATGTGTGAGGTCAGAAGAGCATCTGATGGCCGAAATACATTATCAATCTTCACCAACGTTCCAAACAAGTGAGCACAGGGACCATAAATCGGGAGGTGCCATTTGCAAAATAAAAATTGTCTCATCGAGGTAGGCATACCCATGCTCATGATGAAATAAAATCATGGCTACCAATAAAATACACTATATATCCATGTCATATAACTATATAAAGTGTAGCCGCGAGCAATACACAACGAAGCTACATCTCAAAATCAAAAAAGATAAAGATGTATAATATCCATCTTCTGGAAGCTGATAAGGCCTGATGGTTGGAGATGAGGTCTTCATATCTCAAGCCACAACTTAAAAATATTTAAAACTCGGGTAGGAGTGTAATATGAGTGTATGAATTCACTACCCAGAGGTCTTCGATGACTCGTCGGGCATAGACTAGAGGATCTTGGTGATCAGACTGAAGGCTTCCTTGATTTCGAACAAAGACTTGATTGGATCTTCGGGATGGTCGGGCATGAGGACAAGAGACAAAATGTAGAGGGGCCAACTCAGGCTTGGTAAAAACTTCCCTTGGACAATAGCATGACGAATGATGAGACTTAGGCAACATGTCATTAACATAAGTTCACGATGTAGGAGGCAATGCAAAACTCTCCATATGTTTGGAAAAATAACCAAACAGAGGAGGACACAACTCAATGTAGAGAGAACAACTTCCTAAGGTCATATTAAATCCCAGGTCTTGACAAACAAACAAAGGGATGTGCTTTATCCAGGGGCGACTCATTGTGTTGCCAATACAAAGAAAATACTTTTCCCTTCCTCTTTTTGGGGTATATTTGATTTTTTTTGTCTTTTTCAATAATTTTGGAAAAAGAATAAAAGAATGCTACGTTACAAAGGAGGAATGAGTGTCGCAAACATACGAGTTCAAGGCATGTGGACAAGACTGATGTTCAAAGCAAAGACACTCGGAAAAATCCCTCCTGAGGCCAAAGGTGTCAAGACACAAAGGCAAAGTGCTACAAGGATTGCATATAAGGCATGCTTCAGATGGTTCGGTTGAGAGAAACATAGAGCCGACATTAGGCCAAAGACTTGGGTATGTAGATGCGATTAATAAGACACACGATGGTAACGTCCTTCGATGTAAGTTTAATGAGCCCAAAGAAGGTAAGCTCGATCGTTTTTCATGTTAGAGAGTCCGAAAAAAGGTAAAAGGAGACTCCACTATGGTACCTTTTTTGAAGATGGTCTAGTCGGTTCGAAAAAGGGGTAAATCAACACCGAAAAAACGTCTATTCAAAACCATTTTAACGAGTGTGACAAAGAAAAGATCACTCGACAATTTTTTCATTTTTACGGAGTCTGAAAAAAGCTTAACTATGGACTTTTTCAGGAATGTCCTTCTGGACCATTTTAACGAGTGAAAGAATAAGGTCACTCGACGATCTTTTCAATTTTAGGGAGTCTGAAAAGAGACTATGGACTCCGTGGGGGTTCCTTTTTTGTAAATTTAGTCTCTTAGGCCCAAAAAAGGGTTAATTTATATCTGAGAATACTCTTCTAGAAATTCGAGGCCTCTAGAGTATACCTTTGTTCATACAGTTGACCATCCGGACCGAAAAAGGGGTAAACTACCACCGGATAGACGTGACTTCAAATTTCAGTTTAACGAGCAT
Organism: Picea sitchensis; assembly: GCA_010110895.2. Classification (NCBI taxonomy): domain Eukaryota; kingdom Viridiplantae; phylum Streptophyta; class Pinopsida; order Pinales; family Pinaceae; genus Picea; species Picea sitchensis. The sequence continues at coordinate 31,184 of SNQJ01S0087232.1, read as the reverse complement.
GAAAGGCCACAAGATCGCTCGACAATTTTTTCATGTTTAGAGGGTCTAAAAAGGGCTTAAAAGAAGACCCGTTATGTTTTGGGAGTCCCAAGGGTGAGGTCAAGAGTGATAAGGAATCATGCAAATGAGGCTCAAACTCATAATCAGGGAAAAACTAAAAAGGACTCCTGAGCCTATAGTCGTTAGTGACAACATGGACACCATCATGCAACCATGATCTACCTAGGGCATCCATGTTATGGTAGGCTCTACCACTAAATTACGACACTTCTAAAGCAGCAATAATGGTTCTGTGTCGCAACTCGGTGGGATCGATCCTATGGCAAAGACGAAAATACAACGAGATGCAAAAAGTGGAGGTGGAATCCTGACTTAAATGCAACGAGTTGGAAAAAATGACTTTTTACCAAAAGACCGTTAAAACGTCCCAAATCTCAATTTTTTTTCCCAATACCCAAAGTACTACTTCCCGTGACAATCCAACGAAGACTCCTGAACCATCTTAAATGAGTTTTAGTTTAGAAAAAATGACAAAAGGGTTCGAAAATTTGAAAAAAAGAGGCCAAAACTTCTATAAATAGAACCTGGCAGCTCATTATCACCATTGTGAGTTCATAAATTGACTAAAAGACAAAACTACCCCTTTGTGAAAAGAATTGATTCCGGGAGCCTCGGTGGATGAAACAACCATCCACTTGGACCAAGTAAGTATAAACTACCTCTTCTTGCAAGTTCATTCTTTATTTATGCATTTTATTTCATTTGTTGGGGGGGCGTCGACCTTTAAAAGGTCGGCCCTAAGTCCACGCGGGCTGTCCTATGACAACCAATGTGTACACTCGCTCTGTCTTATGGCAGACTGCATGTACACATGACTGTCATCTCAACAGCCCGTGTGGACCCTCCATTTAGTGTAAAAAAATTAACAAAGCAAGAATTGACCCTCTTAAACTTTTCCCATGTGCAGGATGTATGTGCATTGGAGAGAAAGAGAACATGGGGAATTTAGTGCATTGGTTGGGGAAGACCCTAATGATGTTGCTGCGTTAATGCAATGTGGATTTTTAAAGTTTTTTTTGTGTCCTTTCATGCGAGCACAACCTAGGCTACTGAATGCCTTGGTTGACTATTGACATCTGGATGCAAAGGCCTTTATGCTAGAGGGGAAGTCATTGGTTCCAACGACAGAGGATGTATACTTTTTGACTGACCTCTCTAGGAGAGGGGAACCAATCAACTTCCATATGTTTCCCCTTGGGCCTCACAATATATCGGAGTTGATTGGACTTCACTATGAGGTGGGTACATACAGGACAAGCTCACAAGTGTCGATAAGCAAGATCTCAAACTTAGCACTGCAGGCGATCGTGTTTCTCATTGGGTGGATTATTGGGTCTGTGGCTCTGCATCAGGTGTCCCGTGCACAGATGATTTGTGCCGTTCAGTGATTAAATGCACATATTTTTGATTGGAGCACCACATTGTTGGATTGTATGAAGAGGTAGCTGACAGACTGTCGGTTGCGGACTCAGAGGAACTTTGGGTTTGGAACGATTCTTTTCTCTTTCTTCTTTGAAAGAGTACCTAGTTTCAACCCTCGAGAGGTGGTACGAGGGCATCATGCCTCTCTTCCTGTGATATGTAGATGGGCGGTGTTGTTGTCGTGATAGGGGGGGGAAGGATCAATGAGTCCTTTGATGACGATTTTTTTTCTTGGTTGTCGTGACATATCCCAGTCATAGAGGATTACCCTTATGCTGGGATTGACTTCTCAAGATATCCTGAGATACCGGTACCTCCCGACGAGGAGAGAGGAGAGATGGGTAAGCTTGTTTTTGTTTTTTCTTTCTTTTTTATTTTTTGTTGTTTTTATATATATCATTTTTTTTTATATACCAGAGTATATAACATATATGTGTCTATCATGTGCAGATGTGGGGCTAGTGCGATCGACGAACTATGCTAGGAACAGGCGATGTCCCCAGCCAGAGGCCGTAGTAGCCACCGCTGGGGGGCCAACAATAGCAGGAGAGCTTCCAGCCGGTGAGGCTGAGAGAGTTCCGAGACGAGTAGAGTGAAACTTTACCTCACTCACTCGCACCGTCCCCATGGCAGAGCTTGAGGATCTGCCACCATCTATGCAACCTCATGTAGTGGGGGCACCACAGACGTGGGTCCGACTTTTTCGGCATTTGGCCAACTCTGTTGATCATTATAACAGGGCCCATAGGCCTCATCCTTAGTTAGGCTGGCCTTTTCACGTGCCGAGGGCACTACTTGTATATTTTTTGAGGGCATGAGCCCTATGACTCGTCACTGATTGTATTTTTGAGGCGCTTGCGCCCACCTATGTACTCTGATGTTTTTGATGTTATATATCGATTTTTATGTCTTTTTATGGGTTTATGGAATACATCTAGTTTACAAATGTATTTACATGTGTGTGTGTGTAATTTTTCTTTACATGTGTGCAATATGCCAATTTAATACATGATTAGCTAAGGTGTCTGTAACTTGATTCAATCTCCTAGGAACATGGATATATGTAATATAATCAAAGCTTCATTCTAAGAGACGTACCCTAAGGAACCGTCGGTGTAGAGTAGGATCATAAACGTGGTAAACTCCATTTCACGGAGACATAACCGACTGAGCGTCTAAATATACCCGGAGGAGAGAAATACCATGCGACAATTCCAGAACTACACTGTATTCAACAACATTGTTTGTGGTGTCACCTAAACAGATACCTCCTGATGATAACAACTGGCCTTGAGGTGTGTAGATTACCCAAGCAACGGAAGCAAGCCTCCGAGTGTGTCGGCTGGCGCCATCCGCAAACCCAATGAACACCTCTGATTCACTTGACATCTGCCATAGTGAAAAAGATGATATCAACATGACACGTCCATAAAACCGAAAAAAACTAAAACATGCAAAATGTACAGGAATTATACATATGTTACAAAAAGTTACCCAAGGTGACCTACCTATGAGTAATACTTCTTGAGGTAGAGCCCATTTCTAGGCTCCGCCAAAGCATTTCCCTCAAAGTCTACCAGACGATAAGCACCATTTTTTAGAACCTCTTTTACGACGAAAGGTCCGAACCACATGGGTTTGAATTTGCCTGCGCCCAGGAAGTCCTTATCCTGGTCATAGACTAGGACAAGGTCGCCTTTAGAGAAAATCCAAGGACGAATGGACCGATCATATTGACACTTGTAAGATCTGTGATGGAGACTGTCCCAGAATTTTTCTGGACTAGTCATTGCTTCAACGATTGCTTCGTCTGAGGTCAAGACTAAGTCTAAAGAATCGGTATTGGTGGGGGAACCTTGAGCCCAAATAGGCTCTGGAATCAGATCTAACTCTTGTGCAGGAATCAGATCAGGGTCAGTGGAAGTTTGATGGACTAAAGAGTACGCTACTTCTACTATGGACAAGGGCATGGACATACCATGGTGCCCTGTCCCTTCCATCATGGCTGATGGGGAAGGAAGAATCCACAGATCTTTTAAGTAAGTTGTGCGAAATGACGAAACTTGGAAAATATCAACCTTATGGTGGTCTGATATGAACTTGACATCACCCTGAGGAGGTGGGTAATCGAAATTACCCATCAAAGGTGGGCACACACCAACCCCTACGTTGACGATGCCAGGTTGAGGATTATCAATCATCGGGACCATGGATGCCCCCAATGACGGGTTAGATTGGGAGAAAGACAATTGATCAATGGTCATGATCCGACCCTCGTGTGGAAACAACAAGACCCAGAAAAATGTAGCAACCACTGCTTGCATAGCATAAGTCCAACTCCTACCTAACAAGAGATTGTAGTCGAGGGATGTGTCGACTACTTCTACCTCGACGCACATGGTCTTCCCTCCTATCTGCACAGGGAAAGAGGGGATGATGTCATGTGGTTGGAATGAACGACCATCAAAAGCGGTAAGGAGAGTAGGTGAAAGAGACAAAATGGGCTGGCCAATGGCTTTCCAACATGCCAACGACATAACGCATGTCAAGGTGCCCTCATCAACCACCGTATGAAAAATGTTTCGAGTAAAAGTTTTCATGGGGTAAGCCACTACTATCTAAAATGCTATGTGGTAAGGGGGATGAGGTTTTAAGTCGGTTGTATCCAACATGATTGTACCCAGATTACAAGTTTCGGTAGATCCTAAAGCAGCTAACAAAGATTTCCTCTGGGAAGGGCAGCTTTGGAGGATCTCCAAAGCAGACATCGTACAAGGGGTTTGAGACAAATCCTCCACCACAAAATAGTTCTGGGTGGCCCTTGCATTTGGGTTGTGAGAAGCTTTCTTGAACGCACCTTTTGGGATGCATGTCATTGTTTCTCCCAAATTCTTCTCGATCTGGAGAGGAAGAGATGGGATTTCAGCTTCTTTACCTTTCTCAGAGTTGCTTGGCTTACTATATTCATGTGCTCTATTCGTTATAAAAGCATCACCTTTCATCATATACACATTCGCGGATGCAGGATTTTTCGAAGATGGAGAGAGTCCTTGACTGACCCCTTCCGTGCTTGTAGAGGCTTGGGTTATATTTTGCTCATGTTGGAATGGGTTTGTTAACACAACATGCTATTGTTTTGACACAAACTTTTGGGCCTCTGCAAGCTGAGGGCACTGGTGGGTCGGGTGGTCTTCCATGCACAGGTTGCACGGATACTTCGCCTTCCTTTTCTTGGTATTTCCCCCGCCAACATTATTAGTGGGTTTCTTATCCCCCTTACCCTTTTTACATTGTTTTTTCTTTCCATCAGGCTACTGGGTGGCCTTTGGATTTGTCAATTGCACACTGTGTACATCCGATGTTTGGGTAGGGGGATCAACCGAAACAGTAGTTTGGCTGGCCGTTGTGTGTTGTATAGACAATTGCTGCAATTGTTTTGTCAAATTTTCAGTGGGATTTGTTTGTGCTGAACCTACAATACCATCGGCATGTGGTCCAACTCTCTGTCTGGTTTTATCAAGTATGGATCGTGGTGCATCTGGAAAAATCTCATACAGTAAACTAGACTGAGAATAAATGAGCTCAAGCTGTTGAGCTCTCATGATGGCATCTTCTTCGGAAAACACCCCCGACATTGCGACGTCTTTGGATAACTGTGGGACCAAAGACTTAAGGAACCACTCAAGAAGGAATGCTGGTGGGACTGGTATCTTAATCAAACTCTTTCGGCGTCTCCATTCTTAGATGTGATCAGAGATATGGTCCGCTTTTGTCTATGCGAAATTGGCCAGCAATTCTATGCCAATGTCGTATCTCACAGGTAATTGGAGATGGTTTAGGAATTCCATTTCCAATTCTCCAAAAGAAGAATATCTGGAGTGGTCGAGCTCGATGTACCATTTCGCAGCACTCCCAATGAGAGTGTGTTGAAACAATCGCAATTGTACGGAGTCGTCTTTCAATGAATTAGACGAGCACCAAAGATGGAAGGTGGTCACATGATCCCCTGGATCTTCGTTAGGCTTGGCTTCGAACTTTGGTATGTCCGAAGGCAATTTCGTCGGCATAGGGGGCCAACGTGGGTCATGACAGATGGGGTCATTCAACAACCTTGTCAAGTCAGGAAAATGTAAGGTTTCCAAGAAAGGTAGTTTTGATTGTTGTTGATAACCATGGAAAAAGGGGCCTCGAGTTTGACTGGCACTAGGTTGCTAGGAAAAGTTGGTTTGCTGGCTAGGATTTTGGTAGAAACCATGGACTTGACTAGTGTATTGATTCGGCATTTGAGGAGACATCATCGACTGGTGCCCATAATAGGACGTAGATGGTTGGGCGTGGGGTGTGTTGGAAGGGATTTGTGAAGGGTTTCCCCATACCTATCCCATGGGCATAGGTCCTCCGCCTTTCTCATGGTTCCATTGGCTGTGAAAGGGGTTTCCCCTGATTGACATTCCTGACGAGGTAACTGATCCTTTCCAAGAGTTTCAAGGTCCTGGTGTGGAAGGAATTCCTGGGTTTTCCCGCTGTACAGGAATAATACCCTACACAGGATTTGGTTGTCCATAACCGGGGTTGCCCCCAGTCGGGAAAGCAGTCGATGAGAAAGAATTATTACCAAATGCTCGAAACAAAGAAAACAATGTCGAACCTACCAGCATACTATGAGAAAGTAGTTCTTGACTCCCAACTCCAAACAAACTATTGAGTGGGTTCAGCCTGGTGGAATGCTAGTGAGTTCCGCTAAGCGAAGGGGACAAAGGAGGTATATGACCTCCCCCATAAGGGAAATAATTATAGGAGGTGGAAGGGCCTCCCCTGGATCCTTGCAGAGGAGTTTTAGAACTCCCTGCCCCTAGACCTGAGGTCTGTAAATTGGAGAAGGAAAGTACAAGACTTGTACCTGAGCTAGGCATCCCATATGAAAATGGAGGGCTTGTCACACTCTGAGTAAAGGGAGCAGTAGCCACTGCCAGTGATGGACTTGGAACACTGCTCGAGGTAGAGGCGGTCGAGACCATGGTGGTTCAGACCGACGACGGTGGGTTCGGAGGTAGAATACCCCCAGTGACAACAACCGTGGCAGGAATATTAGGATTCCCAAAAGAAGAGACAACATTTGTTTCCATTACTAACTGCTTTAAAGGTGCTGGAAACTCCTCTAGCAGATGTTGGTTAGGTGTGGGTTCCTGTGACCCAGTTGCTTCAAATGACCCTTCTTGGTCCAGTTTTCACCTTAGTGGTGGTAGGGGTGGCCCCAGTGTAACCGGTGGCAGGACAAGAAGCCTTCATGACCGGAGGAGCTCGTGATCCTCCACTGTGTGAGAAGATCAAAGACACATTATGGCTTTCTACTCGTTTAAAAAAAAAAACTAGCACACACTAGAAAAAATCCCTACGAGATAAAACAAGCAAACACTAAACTAGTTGGAAGAACAGTTACAACAACCAACACTAGAGCAACTTACCAGTGCAAGTGCAACTCGAAAATAGAAGCACCCTTTGGGTATACTCTACAAATCATGGTCCGATGTCTATCCTAGGTACCGCGGTATACCCCCACAGTCACCTGTGTATGTCTCTAAAAAGATAGGCAACTAGGTTGCCAACACGCGAACAATCACCAGGTGGGTACAGTCGATAGTCGGGTAGACCACAATGAGCAGGGTATCAAGCTTGAAACCTGCCAAGGGTATCAAAAGGAAGTGGTCTGGAAGACAACTAAGGACCTCGAATTGATTCGAGACCCACAAAGCTCCATGGAAAATGCAATCAATGGAATCCCAAGACAATCCCTCTATATGTGTTCTCCACTACGATTGGTCCGGCTTTGGAGGGGTTATCTCTGCTACCTTTCCGCACACGACCTCGTGTTTATCCCTTGTGTTAGAGGGGGGTCCCAGATAACTTTCATGATACTAGACTTGGACACTCCCTAACTCAGACTCCAATGTTTGATTTAATGGCCTTGAAGAGTTTCCTCTCCAACCTAATTCAAGGCCCTAACCCTAAACTAGTTGGTTGACCCTACAAACATAAAAAGTCTAATTGATTTTAGATTTAGAATTAATTTTATGGCTTGTCTTAAGTAAAAGGTTATGAAAGTGAAACTAGTGATGTTTTGAGAGACGAAAAGAAAGATAAACAGAAAACTAGAAACAAACAACTTCTTGACAAACTCAGATTTGCTCTTTTAAATCTTTAACCAACTTTTAAAAATGAAATTTTCTAATATCTTTGAACAACAAACTCAAAACACGATTTCACTCGACTACGAGCTACTTATCTTCTAAGTAAACTGTCAAGAACTTATGAAATCAAAGACTTTTCCTGGTTACTAATGCAAACTAACAACTATTTAACCAAACAAAGAAATAAAAGATTTATTTATTTATTTGAATGCTCACAAAGAAAAAATAAAAAATATCGACAAGTAAAGACCAAGAAAACTTCTAGCCTAAGCGCAGATTGTAAAGAGTCACTTTAAAAATAACACACAAGAAATTAAAAACAGACTCTCACACTTGTCTAAAAACTCTATAATAGAAAATTTTTGAGGACAACTTCTTAATGAAAAAGAAAGCTATTGCTATGATCAAACCTAAGTTACTGACCGCTATGACAGAGACATAAAAACCTGAGAGGTATAACTCTTGACAAAGGAAAGGATGACTGCCTCTCCCCAAACAAAAATTTTCTCCACAGGCACGCTGCTGACAGTTTAACATCAAGCGTGTGCACACGAGATGTGTAAAGTTAGGGTGCATATACACGCGTGCAGACCTTATGCAGGCCGCGTGTACTTCTGAAACTCTAAAAAATGAAAAGACAAGAAATCAAGCACTGACATAGACCACTGGTACTGAGAACCAGAATCTCTTGAAGACTCAGAAACTTACTTTAACAGAAAAAAGAAAACAATTCAAGAAAAATTTCATAAAACAAAACCAATATAAGGTGGAACCTAAGCTATAAACTGCAAACAACAAAGACTAGAATGAGTTCCAGAAAACCCCTGAGAAGGATCACTTCTGACAGGGAAGAGGATGACTACCTCTCTAAAAGAAATTTTTTGAAATCATACACGCGACTGACACTTCATCAGCTAGCGTGTACACGCTGGATGGGTGAAGGTAGGCTGTGGGCACACACATGCAGACCTTATACAGGCCGCGTGTACCTCTGTGGGTCCCATGAAAAAATTCCAGTCAATCAAAGAAACAGAGATAACTGGTATGGAAGACCAGAATCTCCAGAAGAAAAATTTTGCAGAAACTTTTAAAAACAAGGAATCAAACCAGTTTTTAAAAATACCCAAGAAAACTATTCCCAGAAACCCTAGAGATCCCCAGTATGGTCGCCAATTCTGTTGTGGGTGGGAATCCCTCCTATGGAATAGCACTAAGGGTTTTTATCATGCATGCATAAATGACCTAAAGATTCTTACTTCTTACCATCATCCCATGCCTAAACCCCCATTACTCATATGTAAATACAAAGTTCAAGAGATAAGTTATCGTACCTTATTTTTCGTGTTTGATGTCGATCCCTTTTCACGTTTGGTTGTTCTTTGACTGCAACTCTCCTCCCAATGATGAAATGCATTCACAAAAGAAAAACAAATAACTCCACATGCATTTGATCTATGAAATAACGGGTTAGAGATTTAATCAATCATACAATCAATATTCAAATAATGACAATCTCATATGGCGGGACGGGANATGATCAATCGGGTATAGTTTCTTTACTATGATTTTCCTCCTTTCAAATGGGACCCCTACCCCTTCTTTTATAGGCTAGAAGGAGCTAGGTATTTGGTCAAATGACCGGCCATGCATGGCCGAAAGGTTTAGTTAACTTACCCAAAGCTGTGTGTTTTGTCAACAACTTTCCTTTTTTCGTGCTTTTGTAGGTACACGCGGGCTGTCTTGGGTCAGTTAGCTTGTACACGCATGCAATAATGGAGCAGGGCGCATGGGCCTTTGTAAAGTGGGTTTTTAAGAAGAGTTGTTCAGTAGTGTTGTGGCAAAGAAGGAATCTGAGACGACATGATGCCAGGTAAGCATGTTTGGTGCAAATTAGGGTTATAACAACTGGAAATAGAACCATTTTTTGGTTTTAAACTTCTTTGAGCTATGCCTTTAACATGATTGACCTAGGTTCATGTCTGCTAGGGTTCCAACAAAGCCTCTAAAACTATTGGCCCTCCTAGTAAACTAGAAGGCAACGCGACGCACATAGTGCACCGCACAGTCTCACTCGAGATAGTTTTAATGGGGGACTGCAATACTCAAGTGTTTATAGTCCAGGATTGAATGGAGATCTGTGAAGTGTGTACTGAGAGTTCTATTTAACTTATTAAAGCAACATATTGGCATTCCCATTCATGCATGTAATGTGATCAGATTAATTCATTCATATATCATTCTAACATCTACTCATAAACAATAAAAGAGACACAAGCATTCAATCACATAACACAGTTTTTACTGTGGTTCACCCCCTCTTGGGCTACGTCCACAAAGATCTGGCTCTCAAGCTCTTCTATTATGGTAGTTCCAAAACTACAGCACCACGCACTTTACAACTCATCCTCAGTCGGGTTGAGATCTATTATGAGGAAAACTAGATCACACGAGGCTCCTCAGCCTGTGATCTAACCCTCAAGATCTACCCTCCTGACCCCTCTTCAACTCATCAACTTACAAAATTGGATCGGATTACAGAGTATTACAACTAGTTATCAAAACAAGACTCCTTCCTCTCGTCATCTCTTCAGACTTTCTCCTCTCATATCTTCTTGTCTATGCTATCTCCTTTTATTACTCTCTTAGGTATCTATATATATACGTTTCTGGCTCACCAACCATTACAATGTATTACAAAACCCCTAACCCTAACATCATTAGTTTTTCCATGCATGTGCGCATGCTGCTCTTCCTTCCAGCTGTTGCTTTCCTCCTAGATGCCTTTCTTCCCAAAATAACCTTTCTTTCCAATTTGGCCTGCTTCCAAAACCCTTGGATAGTACCTAACTCTGATGACTTTCTTCATTACAATGATCAAATGCCTTTAAGTCCAGTAGAATTGGCTTATCAAGCTGTTCAATCGAAAACTCCTTCTCCTCGTTCTCTCTTAGATATGTCTTCGGATCCATTTCACATGGTATTTCACACCGATGAGATGATCATGACAGTCATGTCTATGGAAGATACCCCATGGGATGATGGGCATCATTGTTCTGTTCTCTTCCTAGAACCCGAGACCATAAAGAGTTATCAATGGATTTCAAATCCGTTTACTGTTGTTACTATTTCCTCTATTCCTAAACCAATACACGATGTTTTGCATGAAGGGAACTTGGGTAACATTTCACCCACCATCCCTTTAGATATTTCTATTAAACCCGGAATCGTGGAAAATGTTCATATCGGTGCCTCATGTTCTGTTGATGAGATTCGAATTTATAAAGCTCTTTTCCAAGAATTCCATGATGTTTTTGCGTGGAGTTACGAAGAGGTGCCTGGAATTGATTCATATATTGTTGTACATGATGTTAAGACATACCTAGATGCTAAACCCATTCAACATAGACTTCACCCAACACATCCATGTAAAACTGCTGCTATTAAACTTGAAGTTGAAAAACTTCTTAAATCCGATTTTGTCTATTCGGTGGCTTTGACTGATTGGGTGTCTAATCTTGTTCTAGTTATGAAGAAACAAGGCACGATTTGTGTTTGTGTAGATTATAGGGATATCAATAGGGCTTGTCCCAAAGATAATTATCCAACCCCTTTCGTTGACTAGATCGTTGACAACTGTGCCGGGAGTGAAATCTTCTATTTGATGGATCGTTTCTCCGACTATAATCAAATCAATATTTTAGCTGCGGATCAACATAAAACTGATTTTATTTTCCCTTGGGGAACCTTCACATAATGGAAGCTACCTTTTGGTCTCAAGAATGCCGGTGCGAGTTTTCAACGCGCTATGTCTTATGCTTTTCATGATGTTAAGCACATTGTACAACCTTACCTAGATGATTTACCGACGCATTCCATGCATCGTCAAGATCACCCAACACATTTATGGGCCATTTTCCTACGTTTTCACTATTATCGCATATGATTGAATCCGAATAAATGCATTTTTTGTGTGGAGTCCAGACGACTTCTTGGTTTTATCATTTCTACACATGGGATTAGGGTGGACCCTCTGAAGGTTGAAGCTATTCTCAATTTGCCTCCTCCTTCTACATTGTGCCAACTCCAAAGTTTGCAAGGGAAGGCAAACTTTTTACATCGATTCATCCCCAATTATGTTGAATTAACGAAAGGTTTTACTCGACTTCTTAAGAAAGGTCACGATTTTGTATGGGACGACATTTCCAACAAAGCCTTTGAAGATTTGAAACTTATGTGAACCCGTACACCACTCTTGTTTCCACCTGATTATAGTCGAGATTATTTCTTATACTTAGCCGCTTCGGTATCTACCATAGATATGGTTCTAGACCAAGAGGATGATTCACACAATGAACATGTAATTTACTATTTGAGTCAGAGTCTCACGACCATCGAAACCAAATATTTGCATGTGGAGAAACTGGCCTTGGCAATTGTTCAAGCTGTTCAACATTTTCGTCATTATATCTTGTTGCGCAAAACCACAGTCATTTCTGATTGAAGCCCTATGCAACACATCCTTACTCGACAATTGTTGGGGGGAAAATACTCCAAATGGATAGTGATTCTCCAGGAGTTTGAGCGTGCCAAATCAAATAAATCTTTGATTTTTTCCAAGTTGATATGTGTCCTTTCCTCTACTGAGACAAAAACTGTGGCAGAGGATTCCTTTCCCAATGAGTCTCTCTTTATGATCATTTATGATGACAAATGGTATGGAGAAATTATCATTTATCTCCAAACCCAAACTTTTCGGCCCGATATTTCTAGTGTAGATCGTCATCGTATTTAGTATCAAGCCCGTCAATACATTGTCCTTGGTGATACCCTTTACCGTCGTGGTATTGATTCCATATTTCGACGATGTCTAACCTATGATGAAGATGAGAAGGATTTGAATGACTATCATTCCATAGCATGTGGCGGTCATATGTCTGGGTATGCCACTGCCCAAAAGATCTTACGAGCTGGTTACTTCTTGCCTTCATTGTTTAAAGATTGCATTACTGCTGTCCATAAATGCCACACTTGTCAAACATATAACAATAAGATATAATATCATTGTGCTCCTCTTTATCCTGTAGTTTCCATTGGTCCATTCGATAAATGGGGCATTGAATTCATGACATGTAACCCTCACTCGACCGGGGGGCATGGACATATTATCGTAGCCATGGATTATTTCAGTAAATGGGCCGAGGCGATGCCTACATTTGATAATACCGAGAAACTGCAGAATTGTTCATATTCAATCATATAGTTACTAGATTTGGTGTCCCTTAAGCCATCGTCACCGACCATGGTAGCCATTTTCACAATTTCATGATGTCTGAACTTACTGAGAAGTTGGGTCTTCGACATGAAAACTCAACACCTTACTATCCATAGGCCAATGGCCAAGTTGAAGCAATTAACAAATTTCTCACTACTATGCTTCGACAGATGGTAGGAATTCACAAGTCAAGATGGCACATGATTATCTTCTTGACATTATGGGCATATCAGACATCCATTAAATCTGCCATGGGGTTCACACCTTTCGATTTAGTATATGGTATCGAAGCTATTCTACTGATTGAATGTGAAATCCCATCTTTGAAACTAGCTGTCGAAATTCTCCCTAACACCTCAGTTGAAGAGGAACGTCTCTTGTATTTGATGCAATTGGACGAGACTCGCCGTGATGCTTCCTTAGTCATTGAAAATAAGACAAAGTGTGTCAAATATCAATATGACAAGCATGTCAAATCACGTGTTTTTTTTTAGGGCGATTTGGTTCTTCTTTATGAACATGATCGTGACTTATTAGGGGCCAGTAAATTTGAGCCCATGTGGCGTGGCCCTTATATCGTGAAACAAGTGTTGGAGAAAGGGGCTTATGAGCTGGTAGATTATGATGGAATTCCTTTGAGTGAACCCAGAAATGGGCTTTACTTGAAGAAGTACTATGCTTAAACTATTTTTGCATGAGTGTTATGTATTTTTAGTGTATCATACTCTAGTGTGCTTTTTTCATTTTTGTTCAGCCTTTTAGGTGCTTACCTTGCATTGTGCTTGGTTTCCAAATGTTAGTGTCTTCACTACCCTATATTTTCTTTGCTGATGGTGCTAGTCATAGTACTCAAAACCTAGCATCTGCTGCATGGGAAATCTATGCACCTACAGATGAGTTGATCAGTCTACACGGTGTTTGTCTTGGTCATGCAACTAATAATATCATGGAATACAATGCAGTTATTGAGTTATTAACTGAAACCATTTAATTTGGAATCCGTCATCTTATTGTACGACTTGATTCATAGTTAGTAGTGCTGCAATTGAGTAACATTTATTCCATCCGAAGTCCTACTTTGTTACGGGTATACTTAAGAATTCGCCCCTTGGAAAGACATTTTGATTATATTGAGTATCAAAATATTCCAAGATGTCTAAATACATTGACAGATGCATTGGATAATTATGTGTTAGATAGACATTTGAGACATTTATAAATCCAAACAAAGTAAGCCGATATGAACTTTATATTAATACGACAAAAGTTACAAAAAGTGTTTGTCCAAAGACCAAAACATCAAAATAGTTAAACTCATGGATTCATATATAAAACAATCAATGATGTTGCTCGTTGTAACAAACAACTACCCATGCTACTCTACGGAGCATTCGACCAATAAATGCTAATACACCAACTGTATGGCATTGGTAGCACCGAGGTAGTTCATCCACCATGATATCAGGGATGTTCATGGTTAGTCCCTCTAATTTCTGCTCGATCTCCTCGAGATAGCCACTCCTCGACCTGCCACATCGCCTATCTCTCCTCTCCTCTGAATGGGAGATGATCCCGAAGGACGATAAGGCGCCACATCTGAATTATTGAGAGCACTTGATTAGTCTTGGATAAATGACCAATTTTTTTTTATATAATTAAAATACAAAAAACATCATATAATGAAAATTTCCTTCTTACCTATGTCTCCCCACTGAGATCCCTCAGGAAGAGCTAAGTCAGGATCCCCACGGAAGTCCGTCCCGATGTAAGCATAGTCCTCCACCATGATTAACTGATCTCTCAACCACTGGAAGAAAGATTCGTTATACTTGACGATAGGTACGCCACCATGATGAGCCATAAAATCCACCCATATTTTCACCCGTGGATCTTGTGGAGCCGGTATGCCCCACTCCACTTGTAGACATAAGACAGGGACCCTCTCCAGGAAGAAGGACACTAAAATGGATCCATAACCAAACTATTTCAACCGACCATTTTGACACTTTGTAGGTTTATTTTTCATGTTCTTCAAGATATCCTCACACCAATTGAAGACCCGGGGCTCCATACACTCTATGGTGTACTGAAAGTGGCTTTGAAAATCCATGTGGGGAGCCACACTCCCTACCATCCTAGTGATAGTATAGAGGATGGTTCTCAATGGTAAATCCTGAACATCCCTAATGGCAACCTTTCCACTATGCTTTTCCATACCTGGCACGTAGTGGTGTGCAACATAGTAATCCATGGGTTCTCCCCCACCCCTGCTTCCCGAGAGTGATACCCGAGAGCCTCAAAGAGATAACTATGTCAGAAAGTAAATATCATCTATATCCAAGGTGAGTGTATGCACACCCACATGAAAGGCTTGTTCATTTACATCCCACATGTGGACTAGATACTCCAAAAATCTCAGTTGGGCTCTCATGTCCTGGATTTTGAAGATTTTGAGTAAACCACACTCCCAGAGTGCCATGACAGTGCCCAGATCATTCCTGACAAATTAGTCTTCTTCTTCATTCTCACGTTCCATCCACTCGAGCATTTTTACTTAGGAAAACCTGCCAAGTAACATCAAAAGATGATTAGATTCATAAAAAATCAATTCTTGGAAGTTTTCCTCACTCATTTTTTCTTTTCAAAAATTGAGTTGCGGTCGTCATAGGGCTTTGATTTTACACAGAGCAGCGTTGTCGCACCCTGGCTTTGTGTCCCTTGCGGTGATTTGAAATCTTCGTAGTTCACGATACTGTGAGCCTGTGACGATATCAAAGCGCAATGACCTCCAAAAAATCGACCTTAACTTAAATATAAGCCATTAAAAATGAAATTGTAAACCATGAAAAGAGAAAGGGGCAAGAGATTACCTTTTTTACAGAAGCAGTTTGCGAAATGGTCCACTAGGCGCTCTGGAATCGACGCTTGAAATTTGGAAGAAAATGAGGGTTTTGGGCACTATTTGGGTGAAATTGCAAAATGAAATGGTAAATGGGTTATTTTGG
Source organism: Picea sitchensis (assembly GCA_010110895.2). NCBI lineage: Eukaryota > Viridiplantae > Streptophyta > Pinopsida > Pinales > Pinaceae > Picea > Picea sitchensis. The sequence continues at coordinate 15,237 of SNQJ01S0087232.1, read as the reverse complement.
CCTATTTTATTACTTTTTACCATATTTTATTGCAAATTAAATAATTTTTTTGAATATTTTACCTATACCCTAAAGTCTAATCAACTTTGCAAAGTGTTTTCTATTACAGGTTGAAAGATCTAAGGACGGGACATTTGACAAGGATCTACCATTTTTGGTTGTTTTTGTGTGTTTTTCTTATGTAAAGATACTTTTAGGGTTTTTTAGGAAAAACTCTGAGCACAGTCTTAATTCTTTCTCACGCTCGTGAAACCATGAGAATGCAACCGAGTAACCTTTTATCGCATTTTCGAACTCACATTGGTAATATGAAAAACGAACCCTATGGAGTATCCTTTAAGATCTTTTCAAGCTCCCTAAAAACGAAAAGATAGCCGAGTGACCTTATTCTTTTCATGCTCGTAAAAGTATTTGAAGAAAATGTCTGATGAGCGGTAGATTATCTCTTTTTTGGTCTCGTCAGACTAACTTACGAAAAAGGACATTATGGAGTTCTCTTTAAGTGTTTTTCAGACTCTCTAAACATGAAAAACCCCTGAGTTTTCTTTCTTTGGACTCGTAAAACAAACATCGAAAGGCCCATATGGGATCCAACCACTCCTTATTAGGGTTCGTTAAACATACTCCGAAGGATGAGCTTACATTACAAGCATATGTTATCCTCAATCTTGCGTAAAAATAAAGAGGCACTTGCCATAAATGGTGGGGGAAAATTGGGAAAGAAATGTGTATCTGTATCTGTGTTAGTGGCAGTAAAGTTGCTCTTGAACATGAAACCCCCCTTCATCACTGTATCCAGGTTGGGAAATCCATTTGTCTCTCATATAACCATTAACAAGTTCATATGTGGGTCCTCCTTGAGTCAATGCTGCCAAAAAAATTGTCGTGTCATTCATATGTTCAAGAGAATTCCAACCTAAACAAGCCTTCTATCGAGTCGACCATATGCAGTTATAAATTTTCTACCATGTCGGCCTTCCCTGAGTTAGTTCTAAATCACTTCATACTTTGATATACTTCAAATCTGTTACATATTTCGTGTCATTGATGGGGGATACATTAAGGCCCTCCTGTGACGAGTCTTTTCCTATCGACTTCAACTCATTATCCCGAAACAAGACTTAGAAATCACATTAGTACCTTGGAGCCTGCATGCCTCAATGGCAGGTTTCCTCGCTTTCAACAGTGGGTTCACATCATTGGCCTCTATTTGGAATATTCCATCGAGTGTTTGACTTCAACTCATTCATTCACACTCGTTGGATTGTACTAGAGTACCTTGGGAGTCATTGACATCAATGGTGATTTCCCTCGCACTTGTTAACAATTTTCATTAATGACCGGTAATCAAGTGGTTTCTACCATGTTCGACTTCAATGCCTGTAATCACATGGATAGATTCATACTTAAAGACAATGGAAATGAAGACCCTGTATCTCACCATATCGGTCTAGGTTTCAACGAAGTATTCATAAGTTTATCCTAACAAATAGATCCACTGTGTATGTCTCGTGGATATGTCCGAATTTGAATTCTTTAAGAGCATAGATCCACAATGTGTTTCTCATGGCTATGCTGAATCATGATGACATGGATCCACAGTCTATGTGTAGTGGCCATGACTCACTTGATACTTATGATTAGAGTCACTTGTAGTCTGAGTATGGGAATGCCTACCTCAGAAGATGGTATATTATTATGCATATGCTTGATTGTTTGCAGGTTCTCGACCGATGCAGTCCTTGTTTTCGACACACACATTCTACAAAGAATTTCAACTGTCACAGGTTCCAACTTCATACTTTGGGGGGCATTTTGTTCACCCCAGTGATCAACTGATGACATGTGCATAACTCACTTCCATGTTCCCTGAAAACAATAAAAGAGACTTTCTCCATGAGAAAATTGGTTTACCATTTCTTCCTTAAAAACTATGACAAGGGAGATCGTCGCACCCTGCTCTATGCTTGGGTTGCGACGATGCTTGATCATCGCAGGCTGAATGTGCATAGGGTGCGATGATGCTTAAACAAGGGAAAAGTGAAATTCACAAATGTTCTAGAAGGGAATCTTCTAGAAGATGAGGTGGCAACCGATCAATTTGGATCTTACTCACTTCTCTGATTTAGTGGGATCATCCTAATCTCCTCATCCATCCCTCTTTCACCCTATATAAAGAGGGATATCTTATGGAAAAGGCTAAGGTTTTGCAAAGTCTTGCTTATGCATGAAGAGTTCTTCTATAGATTATATTTGAGATAGCTTTGATTTAGCTCTCTAAGTCAGATTGTGGATCTTCTTCATCAAAGACATTAGGGCAAAGGTGTGTGTGTTGGAGAAAAGAGACATTGGAAGGGACCTTGCAACATAAATGCATGGGTTGTATTCTCCACTTCGATTTAATAAGATGCAACGATACATTTCTTCCCTATAAAGGTGTCTTTACTTTTATTGTATAACTCCTTGATCTTATACATAGAATTCATTTGAAT
>SNQJ01S0087232.1:0-12269 GCA_010110895.2 Picea sitchensis | reverse complement strand
TCTTTGTTGGTTTGTGCTTCTTAAACAGGTTCACCATCCAACAAATCCAAACATGGAGCGACAAGGAAGACACTAGCAAGGATCAAGCATCATTTAAAAGGTATGTCATTTGTCCCTCTCTGAACTAGTTTATATGACAATGAAGTCTAAGATGAAGTTTGTATTCTGTCTTGTTTTGTTCTAGCTTCCCGTGGAAGTTAGGGATATTAGTTTGTGTCCACACTTATCGATTTGTCCGATAACACTGTGTATAGGTAACCGGATTTGGAATATATGAGGTTGAATTGTTGGACCTTGCTGATGGCTTCCTCTTCTGATTGAGGAAAAATGCATGCTACATCCTTGGACATCACGGGGACAAGTGATTTGAGAAACCAATTGAGACGTTGTTCTTTAGTGGTTTCTTCTTTACACAAACTATGTGGCCGATGCCATTCATGAATGTGGTCGGCGATATGGATATCAGTAGTTTGTTTGAACTTGGAGAGAAGTTCTAAACTAGTGTCATGGCAAACTGGTAATTGGAAAAAAGAAAAAAAGGCCTTGGCCAATGATTGAAAGGTTACATGAGACCCTGATTTTTCGTCTACATACCATTTGGCTGATGAACCGGTGAGGGTTATTTGAAATAACCTCAAGAAGATGGAATCACCCATGATTATATTTGAAGAGCACCATAAGTGGAAGTTCATAACATGGTTGGCGGGGTCTTCCCCTGGTTTTCCTTCAAACTTCGAAATGTCTAAAGGCAATTTGGTAGGCATATTGGGCTAAGTGGCATCATGTAAAATGGGGTCATTCGTGAGTTTGGTTAAATCATGAATGTTGAGGGATGCCAAGTATGGAAAATGGGGGTTTGGCAGAGGATTAGTTCCAACCATCGTGTGTGTAGGTAATGGACCTATCCCTTGAGAGGGATTTGGTGGATTTGTACTTCTTCCTTGAGAAGAAGTTTGACTCCCACCTCCTTGTGAAGGAGAACCAATAGATGGATTGCCTTGGGTATTTGACCTGAGAAAAGTGGAACCAAGTAATGTTGATCCCAAAATAATAGCACACAGTGGGGTGTGAGATGGTTGAGTAGGTGGGTTGGCAAGACTAGGGACTTCTCCTAGAATAGGAGGGAGATTCTACAAGCATCTAGAACAATGAGGATTTTGTGGTTCCCCTATGGTTCCGATTAGCAAAGTGAATGTGTGCAAATGGTGACAAGAGAAATAAATGAACAAGTGATTTTTATATTTTTGAGCTTCACAACATAGTATAACTCACAATTGTATGTAATCAAATGAACATCATACATCAACTGTAAAATAAAAAAGAACGTGGATAGGTGGATTTTTTCCGTGTGGGGGAAACAATAACAAAAAATAAAAGCTCGTGTCATAAAAGGCCTATTGTCATTCCTCTTAATTTAGCATTGGGCCTTCCAATAACACTTGACAATGGGCTATGAAGTCACCAGAAGAGGAACTAGTGAAGGTTGAAGTAATCAGTTATAATGAGGGGTAGAGGGTGCATATCCCAAAAGACCTGGTGATATTTCTCAATAGCCACACAAAATCTGATCAAGGTGCGATTGCAACCCACAACCGCCACCTACGTAGATATTCTAAGTTTGTCCACTAAGTACCTCAGTCAAAGTGCAACATTTAGATTTTCGGCCTAAAAAATGGGTCACGGGCTGGATGACCTTACAAGAGTTGGGTGACTCAAGAAGGGATGCACAGAACAATCAGACCTCGACCTTCGAACCTTCACAAGTATCACCTTGCCTTATGGTATAGGAACACTTGACTTGGAGGATTTGAAGGATCCCTATTCTCAACTTCTATTGTTTCAAAATGTGAGAACCTGATAACGAGGTTTTTTTTGAATGCCTACCCTCGAGATCCTACCTGGACTAAAAATTTCTTTAGGCACATCATGTGGAGGAAAATTTAGTGCGTTCTTAGAAATGTTTTAGATGGAGTGGTATGAGAGATTGGGGTCATGGACCAACCTTGTTTGAATTAAATTGGTGTGGATAATTTCTAAACAAGTAGTCAAATCTTTCAGAATTTCTTTGAAGTACTTTGTGGATACTTAAAAAGAAAGCTAACTTCGACCTCCACTATTCTAATATAAATTATGTGTGTACTTAAAAAGAAAGTGAAAAATGTGCAAATCATTTTAATAAGTTAAGTGTAAGATTGTAGCACATGGAATTCCTGTGGTCCTTACAAATCTTCCTACCTATCTTACTATGTTTCTTTGGTACAACCTTGTGGAATATTTAAAGCCCTAAAGAACTAACAATGTGGACATATGGGTCCTTACTTGATCCTTTAAACTCCCTAGAATGTTGTCTATACTAAGAAAGCTTTTGAAAATTATCCTAGGATTGTAGACATGTGGGCATGTATGCGCTCGTTACTTGATCTTTAAAAATTTCCTAGAGTTTTGTCTAAACTAAGAAAGATTTTAGAAACTATCCTAAGATTGCAAACATGTGGTAATGTATGGGACCTTACAAAGCTTTAAGATGATTTCCAAAACTAAGAGGTACCCTAGTGGGGTTTTTTCCTCTCCTAATGATTTTTAAGGGAGATGAAATTTCCTTTCAAACACCTTTTATGATTCCTGAGATCACACTAGGGTGTAGGGGAAGAGAATACTTGAGGGTTACAAATTATTTCTAGTCCCAAATTAGTTGATTGTGTTTGAAAAATCAATAATTTCAACTCAAAATTTTAAATGCCAAATGGACCATCCATGTGGCAACAAAGCAAAGAGAAGATTTGTGATTCTTTTTACCCTTATGTGCTTATGTTAGCTAACCTTCCTTGTGATAAAGGACTCTAAGTGAAGTGTTATTTCTTTACAAAGTGTAGGAAATTAAAATATGAAGGTAATGGGCCCTCAAACCACTCATAAAAACCCTTACAATTTGCAAAAACTGAACTTATGCGCGGGCTGTAGTTCTTACAGTCACGCAAAGAGAACAGAGTGCACAAAATGCATGGATTTATGAAGGCTGATATGCACACAGAGTGCAGAGTGCGTATAATTCACATCTGTGTGCCTTGAAAGCTGTGCACTTCTTGTCACGCATCGAGAAAGAAATTTCCAAGTGAAATTCTCTTGCCTTGGCTTTGAATTCTGATTTTGGAACACTGGATTAGGCCGGTTTTGGTACATGCATATCCAAACAATTAAAAATAAGTTCTCTCAAGAATTAAATAGGGAGGAATTTGATACCGATCCCCAGTATGGTCGCCAATCTGTTGTGTTGGTTTTGTCACATGGGTGAGCAAAAACACAACAATTACTTGGCTAGTTGATATCGGTCCCCAGAATGGTCGCCAATCTGTTGTGATGGTTTTGTCACATGGGACAACTAAACAAGATAGAGGTTTGTGAGTTTATTAGATAACCAAATACACATGAAACAAGGAAATGAAAACAAAAACAAAAACAAAAAGAAATAAATGTTAGAGAAGCTTGCAAGAACTAGAACCATGAAAAACAAAAAATTACCATCATATAGCTACCAATGGATCAATATATTGATAGGATAACACCATAGAGAAAGGAAGGGACTTATGAATCCCCTCTTCCTCCTTGGGAGGGCTCTTGAGTTCCCTAATAGAGAGCTTTTCTCTTCATGCAATGGCAAGTGACAATGGTGAAGAAATACAATGCCAATCCTCTCAATAGGTGAGGGGAATGGCCCTTGCTATAGTGCTTGAATGATTCAAAGAGAAAAGATGATTCTCCAAGAAGAATTCTTGCAACATAAAAATACTTTGAAGTTCTTATTTTTTTAGCACACCCATGGCACATCTTTATAGTGTCTATTCATGGAAAGATACAATTGGTTCATAGTGTGAACAAGGGGCCTTTTAGGGAACTTCCTAGCCCTTGACCAAACTCCAAGCTATATTTCACTCAGATCTAAGTGTCAAATCATGTTGGGGGTCGGATTGGAAGTGGTTGAGGGGCTGACAAGATTCATAAATGTGCCATTCATGAGAAGTGCATGAATTTTCTCGTAGACAGTCACACATCTTGCGCAAAATGCACGATTAGGGCTGTGTTGGCCCGCGCATTCTGTGCATAGTGCACGTGCTTCCTTTAGTGAATTTGCGCACTTTAATTTTTGAACCAAGTGTATAGTGTTCTTCCTTTTTGATGGATTTTGATGCTGTAGGTTTACTAATTGCTGCTGGCATTGATGTCTTTCTTCAACCATTGTGCGTAATGCTGCAGACGATTTTTCGGTCATAACACTCTCTTTTGCACAAAGACACAATGAGTCTTCTCCATTCACGTTTTCTTCTTGTATAGGTTGTGCCATAAATTCTCTGTAGTGCAACACTTTTCCTATCACCGCTTTTCCCTTTTCCATTTTTTTTTTTCTGTATCGACGTGCTTCTTTTTCTGTCTGGTCACATTTCTCTGGCACACAATGTATTCAAGTTCTTCTATTCCAATTTATATATGATTGCGCACTGTATCTTCTAACTTCTTGTCTACCACTTATCCATTTACTGCATTTTTTGTATTTTTCTTATTTTTTCTTTCTTTTCCAACTTCTATTATATACACTATGTACAATTGTAATTTCCCGTGTTGTTTCTACTAAGGGTTACTGGGTCCACTACCCCTATACAATTTTAGTTGACTACCAATAACCAATCTTTGAATCTCTTTTCTTGCTAGATCCTGCAACTAGACAACACCTCCATCTGTGATAGACTTTATCTCATATGGCCCTAGCCATTGCATCCTGAATTTTCCTAGGTGCTACAAGTATTTTTTGTCATAAAGAAGAACCAAATCTCCTTCCTTAAATTTTTTCTTGTTAATGTGTCTGTCATACCAAGCTTTGTCTTTGGATTTTTGTACTTCCTCATGGAAACTAGCCATAATTCTGTCTTCTTATAGTTCCATGAGTTGAGACAATCTTTCTTGAGTTGCACCTTTTTCTGTCATGTTTGTAATGGCTACAATGCACAAACTAGGTATTGAATATTCTAAAGGGATTACTGCTTCCTGATCATACATCAATTTGAAATATGTCTACCCTGTGAGTTTCTTTCATGTGGTTCTATAAGCTCGTAATAATATTGGTATCTTCAAATCCCAATCATCCTTGTTTACGTTGCAAATTTTAGTTAGGGCATTCTCCAATATTTTATCAAATGCTTCCATTATTCCATTAGACAACGGATGGTATGGAGTACTATTCTGATGGTGTATCTCAAATTCTTTAGTCATTTATTGAATGGTATTATTGATAAAATGGGTTCCCTAATCACTCATAAAAAATCTAGAGAATCCAAATCTTGTAATTACTTGTTCAAACAGGAAGTGCACTGCAGTTTCTGCATTGCAATGTTTTATTGCTACTGCTTCAGCTCATCTAATTAAATATTCCGTCACTGTAATGATGTACCTTTCTCCCGATCTTCTAGATGGTGGGTTGATTGGTCTTACAAAGTCAATTTCCCATTTTCAAACACTTTAAGAGTTACCTGAGGTTTTAGGGTCATCTCATCCCTCATAGATGGCTTTCTTATATTCTGATAGACATCAAAAGTATGGCAATACTCCTTTGCATATTTAGAAACTGTTGGCCACCATAGTCCTACGCGTAGTATCTTCTGGGAAGTGACTTTTCTTGCATAGTGTCCTCCAACTATTCCTTCATGTTCTTTTGCCAAAATGATGAGATGTTCATGTTCCATGAAAAATATCCTTAGAATATTATCTGCTCCTAGTTTATACAAGTGTCATGCGATAAGTTGGTAATCTGCAACTCTAACCACCAAATTATTCTTTTGCACAGTGTTGTATTCCTTTGGGGAAAATCCTATACTAAAAAAATCAATGATATTAACAAAGTATTCATTAGCAATCTTCACTGAAAAGAGTTGTGGATTAGGAAAATTGTCCTCAAGGCTGCTTGGTTCCTCTCCATTGGTTATCCCAGGCAGTTGATTTGGTCCTGTATTCAGTCTTCCAGATTTCACCACCACTTCAAAATCAAACTCTTGAAATAACAACAACCATATACAGATTATCCCCCCAATACTCGCTTGTTAACCATGTATTTGAGAGCAGAGTGATCTATGTACATATTAAAATGTTGGCCTAATAAATAATGTCTGAACTTTTGTAATGCATACACCATAGCCAAACCTTCTCTCTCCGTTGTATTATAATTATGTTCTGACTCTGAGAGTTTCCTACTTGCAAATTCTATTGGGTGATCTATGTCACCTTCTCTTGGTTGTGTTAGTACTACTCCAAGTTCTATTGAAGATACATCCACATGAACATGGAACTCTTTTGACCAATCTGGAAACACCATAATTGGTGTTGTCACCATTTTCTCTTTTAAGATGTCCAAACTTTGTTGGCACTCATCATTCCATTGAAACTTTATATCTTTGTTTAACAATTTCTCCATGGGAACATTAATTTGTGCATAGATCTTTATGAACTTTCTATAGTAGCCTGTGTGACCTAGTGTAGCTCTTAATTGGCACACCGACTTAGGAAGTGGTAAATTAAGAATGACAACAATCTTTGCACGATCAACCAATAAGCCTTGTTTACAAACCACATGTCCTAGCATAATTCCAAATGGCACGCTGAATATGCATTTCTTAATGTTCAAGGAAATTTGGCATTGTCTACATCTATCTAGCATCAATATTAAAACTTCAACATGATATTTCAATAGGCTAAATACTATCCAATCATCCAAATAAACCTCAAAAAATTTATGTATAAAATCTTTAAATGCAGCTACCACTATTCTTGAAAAAATAGCAGGGGAATTTTTCAATCCAAAGGGCATCATTGTATACTGATATGACCCCCATTATGTGGCAAATGTAATATTATGACGATCCTATGGTGTTATTATGATTTGGCGATACCCTGAAAATCCATCAGTAAATGAGTATGCTTCTTTTCCTCCTACATTCTCCAATACCTCATCTGTAAATGGACTAGGGAAGGAATCATGCAGACATGCATCATTCAACTTCCTCAAGTCTACATAGATCCTTATTCCCCCTTTCTTCTTCTCCTGAACTACCATAGGGCTAATCCACTCAAATTCTTCAACAGGTTCTATTATACTAGCCTCTAACATTTTATCAATGTCTGCCTTAACTTTTTGTTTATATACTGAATTCAGCCTATAGGGTCTCTATCTTATTGGTCTGGCATCTGGTCATAGAGGAATCTTCATTTCTCCAAGTTTTCCTTCTACCCCTTCCATTTCTTAAAATATTTTTGGAAATAGATCACTATATTCATGCAATAATTTTGTTATTATTTCCACTGTTTGGTTGTCCCAATAGTCACCAATACTTGTAAAATTTTGAATCTCTTCTGTCCCAATATCGACCTTCTTTATCTTCAGTGGTGCATCAAATTATTTTGACTATAACTGTGGGATTTCTACTTCTATTTCCCCTTCAACTTCTGTTATCTGGATATTGCACGGTTTTCTTCTAGTGGGTCATCTTCTGCGACGTGGTAACAATGTAACTTCATTCTGATTATTTTTCGATTGTGATTCTGATAAGATGTTAAAATTTCAACTTCAGGTTCTTCAAAGATATTTTATTTTATCAACTTCAGTGTTGCATCCATCACTGGATTCTCATGTTCAAATGCAAACATGATTACAAAGTTCTGCTGCAAATCTGTCCAATTTCTAGTTCCTCTGTGTAGTTACAATTATGCATACCAATTTCTTGGTATGTCTTCTAATGTATGGATGAAGTGATGTGGCCATTCCTATGGTGGTACCAGATCCATTGGGTTATGCACTTGTCTATATGTTCTCTAGGATGTCCTCTTCTATTGAACACTTAGGCTGACCCAGGTTTTGATCTCCATAGGTTTCCAACAAAACCCTCAAACTATCGGCCCTCCTGGTAAACCAAAAGAAAATGCTATGAAAAGAGTGCACAACGCAGTCTCACCCGAGATAGATTTATGGGGGACTGAAATACTTAGTTTCTTTCATTCTATGAAGGGATTGGGACTACAGGTTGATCCTTTTCCTCATGCATCAACATAATTATTTATTCATCTAAGACTAATATTCATTCATTCATCTAACTATGCATGCATGCTGTCATAATCCATTTAATCATTCATTATTTGAATGCTAATTAACATAACAGTAACATAACCATTCATGACACATAAACACAATATATTTATCATGGTTCACCCCACCCAGGGCTATGTCCACAAAGATTTGTCTCTTCTTCTCTTTTAAACATCTTTCTACAAAATTTGTGCTGCACACTTTACTTTCTTCACGATTACAATAAAAAGGAGGGTAAATACGCTATGTGAGGCAGACTAGATCACACCAGGCCCCACATCTTGTGACCTAACCCTCAAAATCTATCTTATTCAGATCAACTATCTCTCCTTTACTAACTAACCAAATAAAAATGAACTACTCAACAATTGACCAACCCCTACTAGACCTCTTAGGTCTTTATTTATACTATTCTACTAGCTTATAACCATTAAATTTTTGTCGAAAAACCTAACCCTAACATGGCTAGGTTTTCGTGCATGCGCACCACACTGCTTTTCCTCCATCTTCCGCATGCTGTTTTTCCTTCTTTTTCTGCATGTTGATTTTCCGCAACCTATGGCGCATGCTCCAAAAATAGACCTTTCTCTCCAAAAACATGCCTGCACCCAAAATATAATTTCTTCTCCCAAAATAGGCCTGTGACAATAGGCCCTCAACACTGACATGTGTCTCATCCCAAGCCACTCAGGTGGTGTTCTCTCCCTGCATGGTCTTCTCCAAGTCATGGAACTTTCCTTCTAGTTCCTCCTATTTGGCTTTCGCTTGCACAAATTTCTCTATGAGCTCCTCCACCATCTGTGCTGTAATATGTTCCTTCAAAGTATCTGTGCTCTCTGCATGGATCTGTGACATCCTCGTATTTTCCTCCTCCAGTTCAACAACTATTTGCACTGCTTTCTCCTGGAGTGGTTCCAATTGGGCCTGCCTTGCCTGCTTATTTTTCTACACAGTTTTGAGTTCCATTAGTAGGTTCTTCATCTCCTGCGTTGCTAAGACCTAAATAGTGGCACATTACCCCTTAATTAGGGAATATTACATTAGTAATGTTATTTTATTTATGTCGTATTGGGTCCATTAGTTGTAATTGTACCTCCTAGTCTCCTATATATATACCAAGGAGACCTTTTCATTTGGAATCATCTTGTATTTGGAAATCTATGTGGTGTATAAGGAGGTTTCCCCCTCGAAGAGGCTTATTATATGAAATTATCTCTTTTTCAAGGTGTTGAGTACTTATTTTGAGGTTTTTCTATGCTATCTTGGTATCTGGTTCCTAACATTTGGTATCAGAGCTCAAGGTCTTGGGGTTTCGCTACTACATCTGAGACACCTTGGGATTTTTGCTAAAATTATTTTTCTACAACTTTTCAGAAAGGAAACCCTTGGAGGATATTTAGTAGATGGATCAAGGTATGTGGGGTTAAAATATCATCTCCCGAGGCCTTATATTTTTCAGAGATATATCCTGTGTAAGATAGGGTTTTGGAATCATCCTGAATTTAGTCATCTCAGAATTTTCGCTATAATTTTTGTTTGTACAATTTCAAATCCTAAAATCTAGAGGTTATTCATAGAAGTTATCAAGGTATCTGTGATAAAAATTTCAGCTTCTTGTTCATCCTACTTTTTTAGATACACCCTGTGCAAGATAGGGTATCTGACTAGTCTTATTAACTTGTCTCAAACAAGTCTTCTGGGTAAAACAATGATATATTCTTTCGTGAGTATTCAAATTAAGTGAGACCACTCGCATTGGATAGTGGAAAGTTTGTATTATTTTTGGTACAAGTTTTAGAATCAAATATCATATATTGTGATCTTGGAAGGCTTTACAAGTACGCTCTCCTGGAAGGGAAAAAATTCAGCAAGGTGTGGGGAAGTTACATTAACTTCCACTTGTCACATCCAATTTTTATCAGACTTGTGGAATTGCAGAGAAGACGTATCAAAGAGCTACAAAAATAAATTTTCAGACCCAAAAGGGACGAAATTTTGGAGATATAGTAGAAGAAATATCGTCTAGAAGAACCACCTCGAAATCAAGGTTTAAAAGTGATACTTGGCCAACATGCCACCAAAAAAGGGAATTTATACACCAATTAAGCCTCCAGACAATCCTACTTGGACTCTTTATGAAGGTGAATAAATGCACAGAGACATAAATAATTTACAAAAGAAGATAATAACAAAAGATGAACTACAAGGGATGATGGATTCAACTTAAGCCAAGTTGGAAGAAATAATGGATACTAAGATGGAGGATTTAAAAAGGGAGATCATGGAAGGATTGAAAAATTTTCTAATAGAGAGGACACCTGAAAGTGAAATTGTATCCCATGAAATTCATGACGAGGAAAAAAGGAATATGAATCAAGAATGGAGAAACTCCAAGTTTGGGTTGAAGACCAAACACTTTCCTAAGATTGATATGAGGAAGTTTAATGGAAAGGATCCAATCACATGGATACTTCAGACGGAGCAATTCTTTGATCTACATGATGTGCCACATACACAAAAGGTACGCATTGCTTCTTTATATTTAGAAACCAATCAATTTGTGTGGTATCGATGGCTTTGTTCTTGCAAATTACTCGTCACTTGGACAATGTTCATGGAAGAAATGCTAGCACACTATGAGGATACAAAGAGCAATACCTTCTTTAGCCAATTGATAAATCTCAAACAAAAGGGTTCAGTTGCATAGAAAATTGAGAACTTCCAAAGATTGAATATAAAGGTAATGGATATTTCAGATGAGCACCCGATTTATGTATTCATAGGAACTTTAAAGGATAACATTCAACACGAGGTTTGCCTTTGGGAACCCAAATCATTGGAGAATGCATTCAGGGTGGCAAGAAATGTTGAAAGTAAAAATATGGATATGGCTACTAGAATGACCACTCCTAACATCTATCGATATATAATGTTCCATATTCTAAAATACCTCAACCTACAAGGTTGAAACCTCAACAATTGGATGAAATAAAATCAAAAGGTTTATGCTTTAATTGTGACAACAAGTACAGTAAGAGACATAAGTGTTGAGAATAAATTATTCTACATAGATTGTGAAGAGCAAGAAGAACAAAAACAAGAACAAGAACCATCTCAAGATGAAAATGTAGAAGTGATTTATTTTGAAGAGTTGACTCCCATGATATCATGTAATGCATTGGCTGGAATTAACACTCCTCAAACCCTCAATATCGAAGGATATATCAAAAAGAAAAAGGTAATAGTACTAATTGATTCTGGTAGTACTCATAATTTCATTCACTATAAATTAGCCAAATATCTCAATTGCTTTGTATATCTAGCGCCAGAGTTTCAAGTAATGATTTCAGATGGAGGAACTATCAATTGATCAGGAAAATGCAATAAGATCAATCTTACTATGGGGGAATATGTAATGAATAGTCCAATTATTGCTATATCCATGGGTGGTGTTTATGTCGTACTAGGAATCCAATGGTTACAATCATTAGAAACAATGGATTTTAATTTTCAAGAAATTTTCATAAAATTTTCATTGGAAGGAAAGGAAATTGAGTTAAGGGGTATCATAGGGAAACCCAGTAAGGTGATAAGCTCTAATGGCATGACAAAATTATTGAAAATGGGCATCAGGGTGTAATTGCACTACTATGCTCACTAGATGTTCAAACATCTAAGCCATCTATTCCTCTAGATCTCCAAGGGATCATTGATAAGCATTCCAAATTATTTGAAGATATTCCCAAAGTCTTCCACCCACTCAAAATCATGATCATGATATTCACCTAATTCCTGGGAGTCTTCCTCCTAACATCAGGCCTTACAAATACCCTTATGCCCAGAAGAGTGGAATTGAGTGCATGGTTGAAGAAATGTTAGAGGATTGAATTATTAGACCTAACCAAAGTTCTTACTCTGCACCGATGGTAATGGTACTCAAGAAAGATGGCTCATGGCGTATGTGTCCAGATTATAAAGAGCTCAACAAGATCACTATTAAAGATAAGTTTCCCATTCTAATCATTTATGAATTGTTATATGAACTACATGGATAAATATATTTGAAAAAGTTGGATCTCCGTTCAGGGTATCATCAGATTAGAATGAGGGAAGCAAATATCCCCAAAACAACATTCCAAACTCATGA
>SNQJ01S0087231.1:103425-116098 GCA_010110895.2 Picea sitchensis | reverse complement strand
GTAGATTTCGCTGAGTGTTCGAATTCAACTCACGAAATCACACCTGTTGTATTATACTAGTGTACCTTGGGAGTCATTGACATTAATGGTGATTTCCCTTGCACTTGTTAATGGTATTCACTAATGACTGATAATCAAGTTTTTTCTACCATGTTCGACTTTAACACATGTATTTGCATGGTTAGATTCGTACTATAGAGTGGTGGAGATGAAGACCCTGGATATTTTCTGACATATTCATGTTGTGTTGGAGTATATTCATATTGTATTGTTGCATAGATCCACAGTGTATGTCTCGTGGCTATGTTCAAATTTGAATCTTTAACACATAGATCCACAATGTATTTTTTGTGGCTATGTTCATATTTGAGTCATATTGGCATGGATCCAAAGTGTATGTTTGGTGGCCATGACCTATCTTACTTGACATGGATATTTGCATGTCGACATTTATGCTTTGAGTCATTTGTATTCTAAGTATGGGAATGCCTACATTAGTGATGACATATTATTGTACAATATTTCCTTATTTGTTGACAGGTTTCTGACTGACGTGTTCCTTGTTCCCTACACACACTCGACAAAGTATTTCAACTATCACTCTATTTAACTTCATACTTTGGGGGGTTCTCTGTTACAAATGATTTTCGTCACCCCTATGATCGTTAATGATGTAAACCTATCCTTTTTCTTGAGAAGGATCAATGGCCTGAATCCCTAAAGAAGAATGAAGATACATTTTCCTAGAGAGATGGAATTATACTTTTCCTTTGTCAAAAGTCTTATAAAAAGGGACCGTTGCACCTTGCTTAGTGTTAAGGGTGTGGTGATATAGGATCGTCGTAGGCTACACCACGGTGGCCTACAATGTCGTCATAGTTTTCTCAGTTCTAAGGGTGTGATGATTTTCATACGAAGGAAAAAGATCATCTTCTCAACATTTCTAGAAGAGAAGCTTCTGAGGTGAGGTGGCCTCTAATCGGTTTGGATCTGAGTCGCATCCATGATCTCATGGGATCATTATATCCTCCTCACCCTATCCTTTTCATCTTATAAAAGGAAGGGAGTTCTCATGGGGAAATTTATCTTTTGGATTTGGAAAGTTCTTGAGTTTTGTAGCTTGTATGTTGGATTTGAGCTTTGCTTTGTGAAGATAGATTATTGATCTTAGAATCCTTAGAGAAGAAGTGTGTGAGAAGAAAGGAACTATTGGAAGGGACCTTAAAACATCAAGGCATTGGTTGTATTCTCCTTTTCATATCTTTAATACAGTGATATATTTCTTTCCCATAAAATTGGTCTTATTTTATTGTATGACTCCTTGATCACATACATAGGTTTTGTTGAGTATACGTTGTTGCTTTCACTTCGTTGGATTGTGTATTTTTATAGGTTCAACATCTCATAAGCCTTGAAATGGAGTGAGGATGACACTAGTGAGGACAAAAGACATTTAAAAGGTATGCCATTTATCTCTTATTAGTTAGTATGCTTGATGATTAAAACTTAGGGGAAGTTTTATATTCTGTCTTGTTTTGTTCTAGTTTCGAGATGAATCTAGGGAGATTAGTTTGTGTCCACAATTACCGATTTGTTCAATAACACCTGGGAATATGGGGTGCTGCCATATAGTCTTGGGATAAACCTAGAGCACTGGCCCCCTTACCATTCAGATCCTGGTCATGTGGCATGGCCATATGGCCTCATCCTAATCCTCCACGCGCCCCTGAACTGTTAGCCTCTGGTCAGACGGGGTTGGCCCCTGCCAACCAGGGCTTATCTTGAAACCTAGACCAAATCTAATTCAAATAAAATTTGCACCGAGTTCATAACAAGAAACATGAATAGACTGGTTGGTCCATAGGAGGTTACGAAAACGTTGAATTGCCCGTGAGGTCAAGGGTTCGAATCCCCCTGACCCATAAATTTTTTTTACCTAGCCAAACTTGGGAAAATTTGGGGTGCCACATGGCTCTCTGCGATTGGGCCACATGTCACCCTGGTATTGGTCCGTACTACTGATGCAATGGCCCTGTTAGCTGCCTAGTCAACACTGCCACATCACCACTGTACCTGCCATACTTGTCACGTGTCATACTACTGTACCTTCCATGTGTCATCCGTACCACACATTCACTTTCCCAATCACCTTCCACGTCAGCCTACCGTATGCCCAACTGTCATCTGTACTACCATGTGCCCACTTGTCATTGGGCCACGTCACTGTACGGACTACCACATGTCATCTGTACAGTGACACATGTCAAATCCATACAATGCCAACTCAACCTAAAAATGACGAAAATGAGTGACATGTGTCACCTCCTGGCGACGCCATGTTAGCATGATGACATCATCATGATGTCATCCTAATGCATGATGATGTCACCTGTCATACATGCTGACGTCATCATTGACTTTGACGAGTTTGACTTTTTTCCTATTTGGGATTTTGGTCAGAACACAATATCTTTCGCATACGGTGTTCGTTTGAGGAAAAAATTATATGGCCGGAATAATCACGATGAGACAAACACAATGGGGCTAGTTTCGCTCGATTCCAAGAGATTTGATTTTTAGGCCTTCTTGGACCCATTTTGGTTCTTGGATCCATTTTGGATCACGCCTCCCGACTAAGGCCTTTTGGTCTTCCAAAAGGATACTAACCAATCATCAAGTGCAGGATAGGCCATCCCACTTGTTCTCTATCTTTAAACTCTTTCCTGTGCACTTGTATCATCAAGATCAATTGTAAAACAACCATGATAATTGAAAACATATTGTTAGCCACTTGTACTCTGTCACATCTTACTGAAGCCACTATCATCCATGTTGACAACATTAACAATGATAACATCAGAAATATGACTGCAAACAAGATAATATGTTTGTAGTACTTGCACGACATTAGCTTATCTTGAAGTAAATTATGATTGAACTTCCATTCTACAATCATCTCATGTTCATGCTTAAGATCAATTGCTTGATTTGGCACAATTATAGGTGTGTTTCTTGCATGAGCTGCCTTCCTTAATTGTTCCATTGATTGAAGAGATTGATTTGGTTTTAAGTGATGAGCATGTAAAACATATTCCTTGTCTTCTTTGATTAAGTGATATTGATTTTGTTCCCTGTAGAAGATTGCTTTGTGATTGTACAAATAAGGAATGCCTAAGACCATTCTACATTCATTGAGTGGCACCACATCACACATTACCTCATCCACAAAATTAGATGAAATTGCAAACTTTAATGTGCATTCCTTTATTATGTGCAATTTATAATTGTTTCTTATCCATTTAAGTGAGTAAGGTTTATGATGCATTTGAGTGTTTAATCCCAATTGTTTAACCACTTCCTCTGAAATCAAGTTAGATTGAGATCCACTATCTATCAATGTGTCGACCTTAGTATGCCTCATTATGACCCTTATGTGAAACAATTTACTTCTAGAATCATATCCATCNATCCCAATTGTTTAACCACTTCCTCTGAAATCAAGTTAGATTGAGATCCACTATCTATCAATGTGTCGACCTTAGTATGCCTCATTATGACCCTTATGTGAAACAATTTACTTCTAGAATCATATCCATCACCAATTTTACCTTTCAAACCAACTGCTGTGATTTTAGATTCATCACCCAAATCTGATCCCAAGTCTGTTGGTCGTGTTGCTGCTACATTTGTTTTCCTCCCTTTCCTTTCTTTGAACCATTTCAGTCTCTTCTCGGGATAAAATTGCCAACAATGGTCATCATCATGCCCTTCTTTATTTCAATGTTTGGAAGAGAGATTCTCTTCCTTTCTTGCCACTGAATTTTCCTTCTTTCCATTCCACTTCCTTTGTCCTCTTTTCTTGAAGACGATTCTCCTGATACACCAACTCCTATTTTCCATGCCTCAATGTATGTCGCTTGAACAAAAACCTCATCAAGATTAGTAGGTCCAAATATGAATACAATGTTATGAATGTGTGCAGGTAAACCTCCTATATACTTCATAAGAGTTTCTTGGGTATGTAATGGAATGTCTAACATTAATGCCATCTTATGAAATTCATCTATGTATTCTTGCACTGTTTGTCCCTTTCTTAGTTTAAGACCTTGCCATTCAATTAAAGCCTTCTCTTTATAACCCAAAGGAAAAAATTTCTTTCTAAGTGCATAGACAAAAACTTTTCATGATGGAAATACATTACCCACTCGTTGTGTGCCATTTTGCAATTTGCTTTGCCACCAGATGAGTGTTGTGCCTACAAGTCGAAGTGATGCCGATTTGATTTGAGTTGCCTCATCCTTGATTTGTTGCACACTGCAATAAAATTCCATCTGTCTGACCCAGTTATCAAGCCTCTCTGCATTGACTTTACCATCATACATGGGTAATTCAAACTTCACATCAATATTAAGTAAAGGCATACCATGTTTATGTTTATGGGAATGTTTTCTTGTGGTGGATTTGGAACTTGTACTTTAAGAAGAAGAAGTTGATGGAGAAGAAGGAGGTGAAGGAAGAGGTTTAGGAGGATCCTCTCCTTCTTCACTTTTGGCTTTTGAATATTCACCTAGAATCGATCTCTTCTGCTCCAAGTAATCATCATACAAAATCTTCATCATCTCCGACATGGAGAAGAAGGTCTTTCGAAACTCTATCTCGTCATGAGAAAGTCCCTCTTCCGATGCCATATTCTCACTTTGAGAAGTTCTCTTTCTCGATCCAATCTCAGGATTCTCTTCAACAAGCTCGCCTTCACCATGATTCAAATACTCCCTCGTAATCATGCAAACTCAAAAACCAACCATCAACCTTCTCTGATACCACTTGATCCGAAAAGATCTTTTAAAGACTATGGTTGAGTTTTTAAAGCATGAGTTCATTAACCATTTAGGAATTTGAAGAAAGAGGAATAATTAAATATTTAACATAGCAACATAATATATATATATATCTGGAAACGAACACAAATAATCAACAAACCATAACAGTAAAATTGTTAACAGAGTTCGACAATATCGCCTACGTCTCAGGGCCTTTGTCTTAGTGGGTGAGGCTTTCTTATTTCTATTCAAAGATTAAAAATTACATCAAAAAAGTGTCAAATGGATTAAAAACTGATCTGGATGTGTTCTTCTAGATCTCAAGAACCCAACACAACTGACAGCACTAAAAAAAAATGAACGAAGCTCCCATAAATGGCCCACAAAGTTGCTCTCCTCAATGGCTTCCTTGCATAAAAATGGCTTTGACTGTAAATTTACTCAACATTTCTCCCTCTCTGAACCTCCCTAAGGCTTCCAAGAACCTTTGGTTTATATAGACTTGAATTTGGCAACAACCTCCCAACTTCCCCCCAAGATCTGGCCTCAAAAAGATCTCCAGATCCTCCAATAATGGCCAAAATCCCCCCAAAACAATTGAAAATCCACTAAAAAATCATATAATAATAAAAAAAAAAAACAAATTTAGAAATAATATAGGCCTTAACCCCCTTCCTTTGTGCTCCTGGGCATATGGGGCGTTTCCATATGGCCCTGGACTAAACCTGGCGCACTGCCCCCCTTACCATTCAAATCCTAGTCATGTGGCTTGGCCATATGGCCTCGTCCTAATCCTCCACACGCCCCCGAACCGTTAGCATCTAGTTGTTATCCCCTGGTCGGATGGGGCTGGCCCCCGCCGACCATGGCTTATCTTGAAACTCGTGCCAAATCTAATTCAAATAAAATTTGTGCCGAGTTCATAACAAGCAACACGAATAGACCGG
The DNA here is from genome assembly GCA_010110895.2 of Picea sitchensis. NCBI lineage: Eukaryota > Viridiplantae > Streptophyta > Pinopsida > Pinales > Pinaceae > Picea > Picea sitchensis. The sequence goes on along the minus strand of SNQJ01S0087231.1, from coordinate 110,331 downwards.
TCGGTTTGTCAGAGGTTATGAAAATGTTGGCTTGCTCGTGAGGTCAAGGGTTCGAATCCTCTTGGCCCATAACAAATTTTTACCTAGCCAAACTTGGGAAAATTCAAGGTGCCACATGGCACTGTGTGATTGGGCCACGTGTCACCCTGGGATTGGCCCGTACTGTTGACGCAACGACCCAGTCAACACTGCCATGTCACTGCCATACTTTCCATGTGTCGTACTTTTGTACCTACAACGTGTCGTATTTTTGTACCTTCCATGTGTCATCCGTACTACACAATCACCTGCACAATCATTTTCCATGTCAGTCTTCCATACACTTAGCTATCATCTGTACAACCACGTGTCCACCTGTCATTGGGCCACGTCACTGTACGGACTTCCACGTGTCATCCGTATAGTGACACATGTCAAATCCGTATAGTGCCAACTCTGCCCGAAAGTGACAAATAAGAGTGACATGTGTCACCTCCTGGTGACACCACATCAACATGATGATGCCATCTTGACGCATGCTGACATCACCTGTCGTACCTGCTAACATCAGCATTGACTTTGACCAGTTTGACTTTTTTCCTGTTTGGGATTTCAGCATAATGCAATATCTTTCACATACGGTGTCTGTTTGAGGAAACAATTATATGGCTAGAATCAATGCGACGAGACAGACACAATGGTGCTAGTTTCATCTGATTTCGAGAACTTTGAGTTTTAGGCCTTCCTAGACCCATTTTGGTTCCTGGATCCATTTTGGATCACTGTAAGAACCCCATGCACTAATCCATGTGTGAGACATGAACCATCAACAAAGAAGAAGGATTCAAATATGATAATGAGTTTGGAATAACTCTCTCAAATCCTAGCAACAACTGGAATCTCTTCTTCTGAGGAAGAGCACATCCTGACAACAGTCAGAAACCTATCTAACTCTCCAAAAGACATAGAAGAACCAAAGTCCTTTGAGCCATGCCTACAAGAAGATCGAGAAACCTTCATTGATCAATTTGGCCAATATACCAAGGAGATCAAAGACTCATGGACCATATCTAATCGAGAGAAGCCACTAGAACCTGAGATCGAGGAGGCTAAAGAAAATAATACACAAAGTGGTTTAAATGAAGAGGTGGAACAAGGACACCATGATTATATTGAACGTTGGTTCCAAGCGACTATCATATTGCACCACCACTCACTTCTTCAACAACTCTTCCCATCATATTATTCAAAACTTCTAGTTCATCATGTTTTGGTACTTATTAAAGTATATTATATAAACCTGAATTTGAGTATATTCATAATCCTATTACACACGTGACTTCATTGGAAATATTCATATACTTGAAAATGGGTCTTTTCTTAGGTAAGGTAGGATAATAAATAAATGAATAAATGTCGCATATAGTTGTTAGTTCGGTGCAACATCATTTTTATATCGTTTGCAATAATTGGAACTATCAGGATGAGAAACTGATCTTAAGGGACTCTGTTGGCCCCAAAATTTTTAATATGTTTTTCATGATGATTGTTAAATTTTTTTCAAGTTTTCTAAATAAATCAAGCTATGATTATTTGTCGGATTTTTGCAGGTATCCTCTTTTGAAGTCTTTTCAATGGGATTGTGAGAACATATTCACAACTTATTCAGGGAAGTCATTTCATTTCTTTTGATTATGTTGTTTTGTCAAAACTATATTTTATTTTGATATTTTATTACCTAATAACATTTTGGGACAACTGAATTTATTTTCCTATTACTCCCCTAAACTTTATTTGAAGATTGTTCAGTGACTTTTTCAGAACTATTTTCTTTGCTCAAGTTTACAGTTTAGGCAATTACTAACAGGGAAAAGCTGAAAAGAAAGGAGTTCAAATATTAAACCCAAGACTTCTTGTCATAAACAATCATTTTTAGTTTTTAGAGATTTCTTTTCCTTTCTTTATACAAAATTTCAGACCATTTATTTAGTAACTCATAGCCCTGTCTTTGATTATACTATGGGATTACATAAAGTTAAAATTCCATATTATGAGGCCCATATGCCACTAGTACAACCTGGTCTAATATCAAAGTTGGTCAGTAGAGCATCTTTATTAAATAGTAGCAGGAGAGTACATGAAGTTTCTACCCATGGGAACACTACCATAATATTTTATGGAGAAGACGAACTTGGGGACTATAGTCACCTTTAGATCATTCTCTCATGGCCTCATAAACCACACATTAAGTAAATTTAACCATGATATGTCTTTGGACTGATCTAAATACATAAGTCTATTTTTCATGTGAACAATCTTTTATGGGAAATTTGTAGAATATATTCAAACCTAGTAACATCCCACCCCGTAAAAAGGTTTTCAGAGCTGCTCCTCCATTCACCCATGCAAAATAAACCTATGAAATTTTATCTTAAGGGTGAATTTTGGGACAAGAGACCCTGATGCAAAATGGGTGTAAGAGGCTAACCCATTGGGATACTGAACATGTTTGCTGGCAGCGTGTACCAGCCTGTGGTATGACTAGGAAAACCCATTGGGTTACTGAACAAGCTCGTGGGCAATGGGGCATTTTTCCTGGGGGGATATTTTCTTAGATGTCAAAACTACCCCATCGGAGTACTGAATAGACTTGCTGGAAATGGGTTTTGATTTTGATATGCCTAATCTATATTTGTCCGTATGAATGATATACTTGTGTAAATCATTAAGAAGAAGCATGCATGATTGAACTAAAGGTTAAAACAAATCCATCTATTTTCCATTTGAGAATAACCCTATGTTGACCTTAAGACCTTATCGTCCAATTCATGCTATATCTAAGATGTACTATCTTAAGAGTGGGACCATGATCTTAGAAGCTTAATATACTCAACTGTGAAATTTATCTTTATTACTTGAATGACTGTACATATTTTCAGAGTGAAAAAGGTTGACTGATTTCCTATGGGGTTTTCATTTGTTGAGACTGCTAATACTCTTTTATTTTCCTTCCTAGAGGAGAAGAACAAAATCCCTACTCTAATTTATACATGGATCTCTAAACATAAGTGCTACTAATCTTTTGATGAATTTTATTTAATCAAGGAAATATAAATATTTGCTATAGAATGAAAAAGATGATTATACATTTTTTTGGGTTATGCTTGAATTATCTCGGTTAGTCATAGAGGGGGAATATTCATAAGTGATCTTCAAAAATTGTTCAAATCTAAATTTTCAAAATGTGACATTGGATGTACTTCATGTTATGATCAATTTATCATACAATCTTATAATTTTCTCTCTGTGTGGTCAGGCTTAGAAATCATGGACTTTGTGCCCACAATTCATTAGTAGCTCTCAGGTTTTTGTTCTTAGCAACTCTCAGATTGGTATCAACAAAATTTAGCAGCAGTTGTTTTCTTATAGCCGCATGCCGCTCAGTCTTAAGCAGCTTTTGTGAGGACATGCAAAATCTTGGGTTTGGGGTAGATCTCCAAATATTCAAAGTCTCTCTTCAACATCTCCAATATCTTTAGTTCATCTCAACCAGTTTTTTTTTTTTTTTTGGATCTAGCAGATCAAATTCTGTTCTCTTCAGTAGTTCTCAACCTTGATCTACCTCATCTTCAACTTTCAATGGTCCACATCATGTTTCCACATATCTTTCATGTTGTTCTGCATAGTTTCCACTTCAACGTGCATCAATTAAATTGAGGTAAAACATGTATAAATCTCTTTAATTTACTAAGAATTTGGAAAACATGATGCATAACCACTATCACCTACTCCACACTCCACTACACATTATTACCACTTAGAAATTACCATCACAACTACTCACTAAACCTTCCATTTTTTAGTCTACCCATCCTAATGAAAATTATACTCTAATCATAAGACCAACCAATGAAAAGGAAATATGTGGTATACAAATACAAAAACAAAGAAACATCTATAGTTTCTTCTCCTTGCACACCATAAATAATTCCTAAGTCATTTGAATGATTCTGAATAAGAGGATGAAGTCATGGTTGCCTATTCAAGAAAATAACCACATGTAAATCTTTGTCTTAGAATGAATATAAGATACAAAGTATAAAGGTGTCCAAGTTCATACAACCACCATACCCATCATTTTACATTCTCCACACTCATACCACCCTATGCTAACCCATCCCTTGCTTGTCTTCCATTTTCATGATAATTTTGTTTCTCCATTTTAAATCAATCTGTGACAGTACAATCAGTTTCTAAAGTGTCGCTCCACAAGAACCAACATCTACACAAAGAAACAATGTCACTTTAATTCATAAGCATACTATCATGAGTTAACCTTGATTGCATGAGGACATGCAAATTCTTGGGTTTGGGGGTGCGTTGAGCTCCACTTTTTCCATATTTTCCGCTATACAAAAACATTCATTATTGCACCTTTTCCCGCATTTCATTGTTAATACACGCCATAAACCCTAATTAAATTCCATCATTCGTCATTTTATCTAGTGTGGTTAATACATCATATTTTGTATCTTTTTAGTGGTTAAAAGATGATTATATCATGGTTTACTTATGACGGTTTGTGAAGTGTGATTCTTGTACTAGCACAATTAGTATTCTTGTACCATAACAACAATTCAACATTTTCGCACCAATATTGTCATTCTGGTACCTGCCATTGTTTAGCATAATCACATGCTTTGAGGAAAAAATCGGAAACATGGGTTTTCTCTGCAGCGACATCGACATACGGAGATGTGTGTCAAAATTCACCCAGGTCGCACGTGTGGACCTCCAGTTCATGGGGAATAATTCAGCCAAATTAATAAAAGTTCTAGATAGTTAATTTCAACCTCGATTTTCATGCAGATAAAGAAGAATATGAAGAATCCAGAACATGGGTTTTGTTCCCAGCATGATAATTTGGTGTTCTCTTTAGTTATTTTCCAAACAAAGAAACCATTGAGGAGTTATCGTTGGTTCTTCGACTGACATCTGCACAAATTTCGTGATGCACCCAAGTTTGGAAACAAAATAGAATATCACACCTAGATTTGCATAGTGTGTCCAACTATCAATCAACGGTTGAAGTCAAAGACTAAGTGGACTCTCCAAGAAGAGGAAAAATTCAAGAATGTTATTTTGTTGCAACCTCCAGTTTGACTTGTATGCATGCCAGTTCTTCCAAACTCCATGAATAGCATATGGATCGAAACTGATTTTGCTAAAGTTTGTTTGGATGGATCGTGCAGAGCCAAGGATAGATGATTTATTGTTTCCATCACTATTTGGGGCATTATTGTGCATGAAAGTGCAGGGGATATTCTCATCATTTTGTTTAAAGTTTCTCTATATATGCAACTTTTGAATGTAATGAATGGGGATAATAATTATTGGATTGTATTCAGAGAGAGATGAGCACAACTACTTTGTAATCTGGAGTTTGATTTTAATGAGGAATTGATTATTGTTGATATTCTGAGCAACTTCTTGGATTGCATTCACTTTTCCAGGTGCACCATCTAGGTTGAGAAGGGCCCCTCGATTCGGTAATGCCCTAGCTTCTCAATTACTAGTTCATATCATATTTTATTTCCAGCTTGGTGTGATTATCTTCATTTTCATGTTAAATTTAGTCCTGCAATGATTTTATGATTGAAATAAATTGATTCCTAGGATTGATACCCATGTGGTATGATTTCCCGTATATTCTCCCATCCATTCCATGATTTAAACCATAATCTCTTCACCATTCTCTGAGAAAATTCCCCCTTTGAGGATCTTCTTATCAGCTGCACATAACAATGATAATTCCTCGATCATACCTCTAAAATCCCTGATCTAGCTTCTCATGCTTTCCTCATGTTGTTCCAGAGTCTGTACTTAAGGCTTAGAAGTACAGTGTCTAGGCATCCGAAAGTGGGTAAAGGGTGGAGAAGAGAGAAACATCAACCTTCAGCAAAGGAAACTAGGGAAGATTTCTACGTTGGCATTGTCTAGCTTCCAACTATTCCTGGATGGTTATATCCTATTCAATCGCTGCCCATGAACGTTCGAGTTCAACCCGGATAGTAGCTGTTTTAAGAATAGTATAGAAAAGGTTTAAGGCAATGTGCGTTTGATTTGATAATCCGGGTTCGATATTGGGCTATGTTGGTACAGGGACAGTCATGGAGGAACAGTAAAATAAGAAAAACTTCGGAGAGAAATTAAGTGCTGTCTCAATTTGGTCATATAAAAGAGAATTTACAGTTTCCGAAATAAAATGGGGTGCAAATCAAAGGCTCTTTCCCGTAACTGAGTTATATCTTAATAAAATGTATGAGGTGGGAGAAAAACATTTAGCTGTTTATCAAATAAGGCTCCTGTCAAGGGAGAATATCATGTATAAACAGAAGAAGAAAACTGTAAGGAAATAACCCGATGAAGCATAAAATATATATAGAATTCTGAAAGTGTTGACTGGTCTTACACCTGCTGATAGCTGGTACATAGGAAAAACAATAAACAATTATAGAAAACCAAAATTCATTCGCTATAGTAGTGGTCGTACTAAATTATAACGAAGCATTCATAAGTTATGAATATGAAATGAAATGAAATATGAGATACAAGAAAACAAACTCATAACACAGTCGTGACAAAATTGAGAATCTTCAGATTTGCTTTGTATTAACTCTCAAAATGTAAAAACTCTGTTACAATCGACACAAAAGGTCCAACCATTTTTCTTTCTTTCTATGGTATATTTATACAGCTTTACAATAAGACGGAATCTCAATCGTTACAAAAATTTCAGTTATGATAGGGAGGAGAGCAATGTATTCATTTCTTCTTCTCTGTCTTTACTTGGTGTCAGAAGTTTGTCCTCGCACGTGCTCGATACAGGTGACACATCTTTCAACCAGCCGAGATACTAGCCTTGAC
>SNQJ01S0087231.1:92778-103415 GCA_010110895.2 Picea sitchensis | reverse complement strand
TTCGAAGGTTTGAACAAGAATCCTCGAATATACGTCTTCATGTTCGATACCTAGGATATCTGCAAATTGATCAAAGAAATTAATGTGTTCAGCCGCGGTTAGATCCCCTTCCCCAGTGAATTTTGGAAATTTTTTTATGTAATTTTTGGGAAGGTCATGTAGAGGAATGGGCAATACCAAGGGGGCATATCTGGTTGCAACTTTCACAAACACTCTGGGAGGGGGGATAGGCCCTTGGCCTCCAGCTCCTCCTAGAGGAGCTCCTCCCCCTCCTCCTCCGATCAACCCTTCACCTCCTCCTGTAAACCCCCCACCTCCTCCTCCAGCGGCTGCCATCGTTATTTTTGGAAAGTCGTAAAGGGGATTTCATAAAATTAAAAGTGAATCTTTATTTTCTTTGTGAGGAGGAAAATCCGGCGATGAAAAATAAGGAACACGAGGACTTAGTTCCTCATATTTGCAAGAGACGAAATCGGGAGAACCGACAGGTGTGGAAGTCGAATGTGTAACACACTCTTCAAAATTAGGTGAGGTCGGGAAATTTAACTGAAGGAAAGATGGTACATTGACTGCCGACGAAATTTCAAGAAGGCCCCTTCCTTTGTGTACTAAGGGGACTGTTGGATGAATCTCGCTCCTAACTTTGGAGCAAATTGATGTTAAATATTTAGTATCAAAGAGAGGACTGAGTGAAGTTGAGGGTTTAGAAGGACTTCTTAGTCTTTAGTTATGGGGGTTTAAGTTTGTAGACTGCAGCGGTTGGCTTAAGAGATCCTCTCGCCTTTAGAATCTTCTAGGGATCGGTAACGGGCGTAATCTGCTTACCATCCGGGTTTTGTCTGGTATTCCTTCGACCGGATGCCAGTTTATTATTTGTGGAGTCGCCAAGTGAAAGATTGAAAAGCCTTAAAAGGGTGTGTACTCTTTGTTCACTATCAAAGGGTAACACTTTCAACGAAGAACAAATGTCGTTTTCCCAAGGAAAAAGATTTCGTAACTTCGGTCCTCGACAACGACGCCAGAAAGATGTTGTTCCAGAGTCTGTACTTAAGGCTTAGAAGTACAGTGTCTAGGCATTCGAAAGTGGGTAAAGGGTGGAGAAGAGAGAAACGTCAACCTTCGGCAAAGGAAACTAGGGGAGATTTCTACGTTGGCATTGTCTAGATTCCAACTGTTCCTGGATGGTTATATCCTGTTCAATCACTGCCCATGAACGTTTGAGTTCAACCCGGATAGTAGCTGTTTTAAGAATAGTATCGAAAAGGTTTAAGGCAATGTGCGTTTGATTTGATAATCTGGGTTCGATATTGGGCTGTGTTGGTACAGGGATAGTCATGGAGGAACAGTAAAATAAGAAAAACTTCGGAGACAAATTAAGTGCTGTCTCAATTTGGTCGTATAAAAGAGAATTTACAGTTTCTGAAATAAAACGGGGTGCAAATCAAAGGCTCTTTCCCGTAACTGAGTTATATCTTAATAAAATGTATTAGGTGGGAGAAAAACATTTAGCTGTCTATCAAATAAGGCTCCTATCAAGGGAGAATCTCACATATAAACAGAAGAGGAAAACTGTAAGGAAATAATCCGATGAAGCATAAAATATATATAGAATTCTGAAAGTGTTGACTAGTCTTACACCTGTTGATAGCTGGTACAGAGGAAAAACAGTAAACAATTATAAAAAACCAAAATTCATTCGCTATAGTAGTGGTCGTACTAAATTATAACGAAGCATTCATAAGTTATGAATATGAAATGAAATGAAATATGAGATACAAGAAAACAAACTCATAACACAGTCCTGACAGAATTGAGAATCTTCATATTTGCTTTGTATTAACTCTCAAAATGTAAAAACTTTGTTACAATCGACACAAAAGGTCCAACCATTTTTCTTTCTTTCTATGGTATATTTATACAGCTTTACAATAAGACGAAATCTCAATCGTTACAAAATTTTTAGTTATGATAGGGAGGAGAGCAATCGCTTCATTTCTTCTTCTCTGTCTTTACTTGGTGCCATAAGTTTGTCCTCGCGCGTGCTCGATACAGGTGACACATCTTTCAACCAGTCGAGATACTAGCCTTGACGGTTCTGCTTGACAGTTGGCCTCAAAAGAGTAACAATCTCGAGCTAATTGTGACAACCTGTCTTCCATCTGTCTGTCTATGATGTCGATAGCGCATAATTGCGTGCTTGGTTTAATCATACATTTGTTTATTTGGACTATGTCTGCCATAGTCACTCGGGAGATCTCGGCCGAATATCTTTCCTCTTTGTCCTTTAAATCAAGTGAGATTTTTTCCATATTCATTTGAATCAATGTCTCGACATTACCTCCGCTATCAATGCCTAGCGGATTTCCATCTATAGAACTAAAGGCCTCTTCTAAGGAATTCGTTACCCTTTTGGCTTGCAGCTTTCCTTCCATGATGCTGTGTTCCCATTCTTTTAATAGAATGTTTCCTCTAGTTTTCTCCGAAATGGTGAACTTGGAAGTACTTCCCAAATCCCTGTTGTTTGTGGCTATCACAGCCTCTTGGAAAGCAACCTGTGCTGCTCCAGCTTCCCTTTCTCTAGTAGTTAAATTCTCCAAAACTTGATTAACCAACAAGAAGTTGTGCCAAATCTCCTCTACCTTGCCGAGTAAATTTTGTTGGGCCACAGAGACTCTGCTCCGAATCTCCATCGCCTGGGACTGAAACATCCCGATATCTATCACTTTGCTTTCAGCGATTTCCACCCTAGCCTGCAGCTGTTGGATGAAATCTTTTTGCTGGCTCACTTGTATCTGACCATCCCGAACCACCAGCTGTGCTTGTTTGAGCTTAGTCTTGAGCAGCTCTATCTCATTTTTATCGGCCAACCTTGCTTGCTCTATACCTACACTCGCCTGGTCTTTGGCAGTCTCCATTGCTATGGCTAGTCTAGCTTCCAGGGTCTTGATGAGGTGATTCTTTCGTTTCAGCTTGTTTTTCAAGACCCCGACTGAAAATTGATTCACTGTGGCATATGATCCTAATGTCCATGCTATTTCAGTCACGAATTGTTCATTCCTCTTGTCTTTTCCATCAGTTATAACTTTGTATTTCTTGGCTGTTGACTCTCCTTCCTGATAGAATTCCCTCTTTACCAATGCCTTTCTCTTCTTATTGAAGAAAAACTCATTCAGAGGGAGTTCTTCTACCCTTATAGGCCTCAACTCTTTATTGAAGATCCATCCTGCATCAATATTTCCATGAGTCGACTGCAAGGGAGTAACTGATGTGATAGGTTCTCTGATCTACTTCACTGATTTTCCCGGGGTAGTAACCAGACTCTGCTTCTTCAACGGGTCAGGATTCTTTATCTCTACTTTCAGACTCTTAGTTTGCTCTCCCTCATCCTGGTGTTTTCCTTGATCGGGAGTCACATCCTCAGATCCTTCAACATCTTTTTGTTTCACCTCCGCTGTACTCGAACTCTCACCCTGCAACACTGGGGGAAGACAACTGCGTCGATGTTCTTGGAACTTCAGAAAATAGGCTCTTTCCTTGGGTGCCAAGGTTTGTATCCAAGCTAGAATTTTGGCATAGGACCTTACACCTCGGAAAATGTCATCCAAGGGTGAATTCTCGTGCTCAAATCTCTTAAGCCCGCAACTGGCCAAATGATTGCTCACGACCCTTTGCGGATAGTGCTTCTTGTATTCAATGAGGACCAAATTTAGGTCTTCCAGGGCCGCTGCCTCAACTTTGGCATGCCCGAAATCTAATAAAGAATATGAATTTAAATGAATAGGAAAAGGTGGCCATACCTTCTTTGAGTATCCCTTAAGCTCCTTGCTTATGCCACTGATTACTGTTTGTCTAGCAACCTCACGACAAGCCAGCTTGTTGGGAATGAAGAATGGAAATGCATGTAGGGGAACAGAAGCCTCGAAAACTCTGAGATATGAAAATTCGGCTTCTACATACCAGTCAGCTATGCTGCTCAGATTTGTCACTATACTGTTCGAGATCCTGGGTGGCGGGTGACCAAAAATAGTGACATGCAGAGGCACCATCACCCAGTTGACGATTTCGTATATGAAATTTGCCGCTTTGTACTACGGTTCTAAAGAAGCTATTGAATATATACCATGACTGTCTGCCCTGAACTTCACAGCGCACGAAACCCAATCTTTTATTAAGCTAGACATGGTTTTATCATACTGCACACATTCCTTCTGTTTGGATTTGTCTAAGAATTCGACACCATATGTAAAGTCGGATGCTCTGGACAACTTATACATGGCTTGCAGATGTTCAGGCCTGAAAGTCCCAATGGTGACCTTCTGCTCATTCATGATGGTTCTGGTTGTTATGTCCACATGGTCTAATGCCCATCGGACCATATCATAATATGGCAGTAGTCATGGCCTGGCTGTTACTTTGTGCATTTCGGATTGGATGATGATCTTATACTTGGTAGTTATATCATCTTTTTCATTGTCGCTGGAATCATCGGAATAATCCACCAATTCAGCCTGTAGAACATCGGAAACGAAAGACCAGTTCGGGACAAAGTCGACACTTTGAGGTGAAGTATCAACAACGTTGTCCGAGCCTTGTCCCGAAACCTCAACACTGGATTTGGATGCTTTTCGTGGGGCCATGACTAGAGATTGTGCTTTAGTTCTTCTATGATAGAAATACGTATACATACAAAAGTTAGCTCGCTCAGAGATTGTGCTTTGCGTGGTATAGAAATGCATTTGTCATAATGAACAATAGTTCTATATATATTCGAAAACTCGATACTCTTTTAGATGAAATATGTCAAATCATGCTCAGAAAAAAATTTAACCATAAAAACCCGAGCTTTATTCATCGATTCGCCCTATTTCCTAATTAATGCCATAAATTTTGGCGGTTTGAAGTGTTAGTTGGCGTATGGAAGAAATAAGGCTACCTCGTAAATCGTGCAAGCATAAAAAAGCGAGATGTATTGATTTAGCTTAATTAATCTGGTTTTACCAACGTTAATTAATCTTTTGCCACTCGTTGTATCAGGAATTTTTCTTTAACCTTTTGAACCTCTAACCCCCAAAAGTGCGATGATTGATTTTGATTAATAAAAACGTAATTATGATTAGGAGCTTAATTAATTTCGTAATTATTTATATTCGGCGTATCGCGACTCGAAGCTTCGAAAGTAAGTTTCCGGGAAGTTTGCATGCCAAGCTGCGAAACCGCGAGATCAGGATAATACAACTTAATTAAATGGGAAGATAAACTCGAATTAAGTGATTAATTAATTATGTTCATACCCTTATCGTGATTTCGCGAGTCGAGGTTTAGACAGTATAACTTTTAAAAAAGAAAATGCCGAGTGGCGAATTGCCGACAGAACGTTACCATGGTTTAGCTTTTACTTTTAACCTTGACACGGGTTACTAAAATAAGGACTTCGTGTTCTTGGGTATTGGGGCTACGACAATAAACTTTTGGATTTGGTGAACGCCGAGGTGCGAAAACCYGATGACGTTTAATCATGGTTTAGGAAAACCTTACTCCCATTACTKCCCTGGGTAAAATTAAAACGATTTCGCCGTTTTGTTKCTCGGGACGTGTGAACTACGTGATTTATAGCATCCGACCTATGAGATCCCGAGGTAGAACAAAAAGAGGAAACAATTTTACAAAAGGTAGGACTCGCCTCGAGAGTACAATAATCATCGCTATTTGCATGATAAAGCTTAGGAGATTTTGAAACCACAGATAGAAAATACGAAAACCATCTTTCCATTTCGAGCATTAAAAATGAAATTTGTGACGGGCTAGAAAAAACAAAGGTGTCCAAGATACATAAGATACATAGTATAAAGGTGTCCAAGTTCATACGACCACCATCCCCATCATTTCACATTCTCCACACTCATACACCCTATGATAACCCATCCCTTTATTGTCCTCCATTTTCATGATAATTTTGTTTCTCTGTTTTAAATCAATCTGTTACAGTATAATCAGTTTCTAGAGTGTCGCTCCACAAGAACCAACACCTACACAAAGAAACAATGTCATTTTAATTCATAAGCAGACTATCATGAGTTCACCTTGATTTCTTGAGGACATGCAAATTCTTGGGTTTGGGGGTGTATTGAGCTCCACTTTTTCCATGTTTTCTGCTATACAAAAACATTTATTATTACACCTTTTCTCGCATTTCGTTGTTAATACACACTATAAACCCTAATTAAATGCCATCATTTGTCAGTTTATCTAGTGTGGTTAATACATCGCCTTTTCTATCTTTTCAGTGCTTAAAAGATGATTATATCATGGTTTACTTATGACAGTTTGTGAAGTGTGATTCTTGTACTAGCACAATCAGTATTCTTGTATCATAACAATAATAGCTCAACATTTCCGCACCAATATTGTCATTCTGGTACATGTCGTTGTTTAGTATATCACGTGCTTTGAGGAAAAAATCAGAAACATGGGTTTTCTCTGTAGCCACATCGACATATGAAAAAGTGTGTCAAAAGTCACCCAGGTCTCACGTGTGGACCTCCAGTTCAGGGGGAATAATTTAGCCAAATTAATAAAAGTTCTAGATATTTAGATTCGGCTTCGATTTGTGTGAAAATAAAGAAGAATATGAAGAATCCAAAACATGGGTTTTGTTCCCAGAATGATAATTTGGTGTTCTCTTGAGTTGTTTTCCAAACAAAGAAATCGTTGAGGAGTTATTGCAAGTTCTTCGACTGACATCTACACAAATTTCGTGATGTGCCCAGGTTTGGAAACAAAATAGAATATCCCACCTAGATTTGCATAGTGTGTCCAACTATCAGTGAATGGTTGAAGTCAAAGACTAAGTGGAATCTCCAAGAAGAGGACAAATTCAAGATTGTTGTTTTGCTGCAACCTCCAGTTTATCTTGTACGCACGTCGGTTCTTCCAAACTCCATGGATAGCATATGGATTGAAAATGATTTTGCTAAAGTTTGTTTGGATGGATCGTGCAGAGCCAAGGATAGATGATTTATTGTTTCCATCACTATTTGAGGCATTATTGTGCACGAAAGCGCATGGTATATTCTCATTATTTTGTTTAAAGTTTCTCTATATATGCAACATTTGAATGTAATGAACGTGGATAATAATTATTGGACTGTATTTAGAGAGAGAGAGATGAGCACCACTACTTTGTAGTTTGGAGTTTGATTTTAATGAGGAATTGATTATTGTTGATATTTTGAGCAACTTCTTGGGATGACTTCACTTTTCCAGGTGCGCCATATATGTCGAGGAGGGCCCCTCGATCCGGTAACGCTCTGGCTTCCCAATTACTAGTTCATATCATATTTTATTTCCATCTTGGTGTGATTATCTTCATTTTCATCTTAAATTTAGTCCTGCAATGATTTTATGACTGCAATAAATTGATTCCTAGGACTGATACCCCTATGGTTTAATTTCCCGTATATTCTCCCATCCATTCAACGATTCGAGCCATAATCTCTTCACCATTCTCTGAGCAAACACCCCTTTTGAGGATTTGCTTATCCGCTGCACATAACAATGATAATTGCTCGATCATACCTCTAAAATCCCTAATCTATCTTCTCATGCTTTCCTCACAATCCAAGCAATCATACGAACCTCCTTTTGTTGCTATTTCTTTCGCAACTTATGCTCTGCAATTGCTATTACCTATGCGATGCTCTCTTTTATTCAGTTCTTTATCTCCGTTTTGTATTTCCCATTTAATGCTGCATAGTATACGAGTGCTATTTTAATGTTATGCTTGTTTAATGTTTAAACTTATATATATATATATACTTTGTTGATTATGGTATTTACGTTGTCTCATAGTTATGATGTTGTTTGTAATAGTTATGTTCTTATAACTTTGTAAAGTTATGTTGTTTTTATAAATCATTTTATTGTTAGTAATTGTTTATTATACTTTTGTGAAAGTGTTGTTAGTTGGGTAATGATTGTTAGTAATTGTTTATTGTAATTTTGTAAAAGTGTTGTTAGTAATTGTTTATTATAATTTTGTAAAAGTGTTGTTAGTTATGTAATTTAGTATTTGTTTACTATTTGCTTGTTAATATGTTATTTTAATTATTATAACTTAGAGATTATAAATGCTTTGTTATTATAATATTAAAATTCCTTTTGTTAATATGTTATTTTAATTATTATTATAACTTAGATTATAAATGCTTTGTTATTATAATATTAAAATTCCTTGTTTGTTTGTTATTGTGATGAGTTTTGTAAATAAATGTCATTATTATTATTTCATTTAGAAATATAAGTATTGTTGTTTTCTATTGTTTCATAGGTGGCATTAACTAAAGAATAATACTAAATACCTATTAACACATCATTATTATTTCTTTCACTCCTATTCCATCACATCGTTTTTTTTCATTCCATTGCTTTCTTTTATGGCTATTTGGGTGTATCTTTTTAAGGACATTTCATTTGCGTAGTTTGAATTTAGAATCATATTTATTTGTTTTTCCTTTTAGCTAGTTTGTTTTAATTTGGTTTATTTCTTGTACTTGATCTCATTTCTTGTACTTTGGATTCTTGCACTTTGATTTTAATCCCAAATTTGATTTCATTCATTCCATTTTGAAATGTGTTTTACAGCTTTAGATTAGGCTAGACTAGCCTCAATCTTGCACATATTGTGCCTACACCTCGAATCTTACGAGCCTCAGTTGATAATTTAATGTTGGAATTAATAGTGCATTTATTTTTCCCAACATTTTTGGCGCCATTTTGGGGGAGGTGCTAAAGGGATTGAGTTCTAGGTAGGTAGGTTTCCTTTAATTTAGACATCCCATTGGAGGACAAGATGGTAAGACGAGAGGTAAGAACCTACACATCGAATTTAGTAGGTCTCTACCCAAACCCATGTCTATTCCTTTTGCAAGTGTGTTTCTCTTTCGCAAAGTGTGTTTACTTTCCTGCAAAGTGTGTTTACTTTCTTGCAAGTGTGTTTATTTTCATGCAAGTGTGGTGTGATTTTCAAATTCTACAATTAGTTTCTATTATTTTTTATGGTTTGCTTAAAATTGTTGCGAGTGTGTAGTTAGTTTTCATTTCATTTTTCATCTAAAATATTAAAAATAAAAAATATTTTGGGTGTTTTAAGAACCCCATGCACTAATCCATGTGTGAGACAAGACCCATCAACCAACAAGATGGATTCAAAGATGATAATGAGTTTGGAATAAATCTCTCAAATCCTAACAACAACTGGGATCTCTTCTTCTTAGGAAGAGCACATACTGACAACAATCAAGAACCTATACAATTATCCAAAAGACATAGAAGAACCAAATTCCTTTGATCCATTCCCACAAGAAGATCGAGAAACCTTCATTGATCAATTTGGACAATCTACCAAGGAGATAAAAGACTCATGGACCATATCTAATCGGGAGAAGCCACTGGAACCTGAGATAGAGGAGGCTAAATAAAAGAATACACATAGTGGTTTAAATGAAGAGGTGGACCAAGGACACCATGATTATATTGAACGTTGGTTCCAAGTGACTATTAGATTGCACCACCACTCTCTTATTCAATGACTCTTCCCATCATACTATTCAAAATTTCTAGTTCATCATGTTCGAGTACTTATTAAAGTGTATTATATAAACCTGAATATATAATATGGATACCTATGCATATGGATATGGATATGAATAGTAATTAATCTCACTCTTCTATGCATATGGATACCTATGAGGCCTAATGTTAGGTGGTACACTTTCGGGTTGCAAATGAATAACATGATCTTGATCTCAATCTAGTGGAAGACCCTTAGACATATCTCCAAATACCTTGGAATGGTTGTTGATGATGATTTGGAGATCCATTGGAGTAGAGGATATAGATGTTTCAACATATAGTGAGCATAATTGTGCAATTACACAATTGTGTCCCTTTTTGATTAATTTTATCATGCTCTTAGAGATTATCACTTTAGAGGGTTTCCCTTGGATACCTCTAAGCTCAATTTCCTTACCTTTTGAGGAAAATCTCATGAAAAGATATTGAAAATTAAGGTTCGATGTTCCCAATGATTGTAACCATTGGACCCCTAATACAACATCAACATCACCCATTTGGATGGAAATCAAGGTAATATCCAATAAATACTCCCCCATATTGAGCTCAATACTATGGCACTTCCTAGAACAATTTATGGTACCTCCATCTGCAATCATTACTTGAAACTATGGTGCTAGAAATACAAAGCAATTGAGATATTTTGCTAATTTGTAATTGATGAAGTTATTGGTACTACCATAATCAATCAACACTGTTACCTTTTTATTTTTGATGTATCCTTATATCTTGAGTGTTTGTGGAGTAATGATGCCGACCAATGCATGAAAAAATATATTTAGAGTAGTCTCTTCTAGATCTATATCTTGTGATGTTTCCGATTCTTGATCTTCTTCCTTTTCACAGTCTATGTAGAATAATTTATTCTCATCACATTTATGCCCATTACTGTACTTGTTGTCACAATTGAAACATATTCCCTTTTCTCTTCTTTCATCCATTTGTTGAGGTGTCAACCTTGTGAGTTGAGTGGGTTTAGGAGAGAGAACATGGTGCTCTCTATATCT
>SNQJ01S0087231.1:48178-63084 GCA_010110895.2 Picea sitchensis | reverse complement strand
CTTTGTAGTTGATGTGAGCTAGTCTTATATGCAAAAGTTCACAAGGAATTTTAGTAGAGTGAGTTAAAGCTACATCTGAGTGACCTTTTAACTTGTACAAACCACCTTCTTCTATTCCAATAACAACTGCATCTTCTATGGTTTTTCCTTTAGGCCACATAATAACTTCACCATCTATGAATGCAACCCTAAAACCTTTCTTATCTAGAGTTGAGATAGAGTGTAAGTTCTTTGTCAAACCTGGTACATAAAGTACATCCTTCATTCTCATCAAAGTTCCCGAATCAAGTTTGTAGGTGGATTCTCCCATTCCTTTGATAGGGTACTGATAATCATCTCCAAGTGAAACTTTCTGGGGGAAGTCCTTTTTTGTAATACTAGAGAGAATTTCTTTCTGACCTGTCATGTGCTTAGAGGCACCACTATCTATGAGCCAATTATCCTCTCCAGGTGTCACAGATCCCGAGAGAGATGAAAACAAGACATAATATTCAATCTCTTCTCTAGTCAATGTCTTGGGTGGCTCATAATCTTCAACTGCATGGGCATGATGTATTTTTTTATTTCTCTTCTTGTATTATTCCCTTCTGGTAGGACAATTCTTAGCAATGTGTCCCATCTTATCACAACGATAACATCGATAAGAGGAGAAATATTTTCCCTTTCTTTGACCCTTATGATATTTCTGGAATCTCTTTGGAGGGTAATATTATTTATGAAAGTGGGTCTCCTTTTGAAAATGAGACCTTTTCTTTCCTCCTTTAGCACGGGAAGCTAGGGCTTGATCTTCATCTCTTAATAGGACGACTTCTCAGTTGGCTACTCTTGCTTCTTCTTGAACACATTCTTCCCATAAATGTCAAATTGGAGTTTCTCTTTTCTTGCACAAATAGTTTGGATGAAGGCATCCCAAGGTCTTGTGAGACCATTAAGAGTTGTCATTATAAGTTATTCTTCATATAAGTTGTCTCCAATTTCCTCTAACTATTCCTTAAATTGAGAAACCCTAGAGAAATATTCTTGAATTGTTTCTCCTTTCTACATATTTGTATTCTTGAGTTGGGTTCTTAAGTTCATCTTCCGATTGATGTTATTTCCTTCATATATTCTGGTTAGGGAATCATACATATCTTTTGGAGTATTCTTAGAAGACACTTGAGGGATCAAGTGGTCTTAATGGAATCTGCAATTATTCTTTTAGCCCTAATCATATCCTTATTTTACTTCTCTTTGGCTTCATCTTCTTTGGGTTCCAATACATTTTCTTTTATGAAATTTGCAAGGTAATTCTCTTCAAGAATGAGTCCAATTCTGTACTTCTAGGCACGAAAGTTTTCCACACCTTCTAATTTGTCAACAAGCTTGGTGCTTGAAAACATCTTGACCTGGAGCTAGGAAAATGACCAGAAAATGAAAGTGCTCAAAAAATGAATCTGAACTTACCAAGAGATGTGCTGGGTTGAGGTGAGTTGGATGGAGCTGAATGTTTTAGAAAATTACAAGTTTTACCCCTTGAAACTTGACCTGCGCAAATATGGACTGGTACTTTTGGTATTGGTTCTAGTTTCTTGGTTTTTTGGTATCAACCAAAACCAATTTTTGATTTTCCAGAGAATCTGGCCACTCGAAAAGTTTGCTCAAGTTGCCAAATGATGCGCTAGGGACAAACACACTTCCTAAGATAGGTTTTGGTAAAAAATTACTCTTCAATAAAATCCCTAATTTCCTTGTATGACAACAATTACATTTTTAGATACCCAGTGAAAGGTGCTATATTTAGGCAATCTATGATTCTGTGTTAAGTTTTAATGCTGTTATTAGGTTATTTCCAAATTACATGAGTATTCAATGCATTTCTAAAACACCAGCATAAGGAGGATCACTGAAAGAAACAAAATCACAAGGTACACAACTTTTTATCCTCGAAAATCCTCATGGGGGAGAAAACCCAACAAAAATTCCTCAATAATAGATTGACAACACAATGCCAAGACTAATCCAAAACAATAAGAACAAACCAAGACTGAGCATGCACCTCTCTTCTTCTTCCTCCTGTAACTGCAACTGACTTCATGATATGCACACTAGATGAGTGAGTGTGTTAGTGGAAAAGTGAGGCACCATCCGCTCACATATAAATACTAGTTGAGGAGGCGATAGGGTTATGTCTCTTCTCTTAGTAGGGCCGACTTCTTCCAGGAGTGGTTATAACCACTTTATAAACACTAGGGGCCGAATTTACAAATACCACCATATAAACATGGTTTGACCAATCCACAAAAGGGGATTTGTTCTTATATAAGACCTGGCACGATCAATCCATAAAAGGGGATTTGATCCATAAGATAATAACTCAAATATACTTAGAATATTATTTGAAGTTACAATATTTCAACATGCTGCACCCTTCCAGATAATGGGCATTCGCCAATGTATTGTAGATGAAGGATCCTCTGCAAGTATTTTATCCTCTTCGGCTTGGAAATATTATGGTTCTCCCAAGATTTTGTCAGCGAGTTGTTGGCTTTCGAAAAACGTCCTGTATGGGAGCCTTGGCCTCCCCCATGATATTATGCTTAGAGAAACATCTCCGAGTCTTAGTTAAGCTCTTTTCAAACTCCAAAAAATGAAAATATTGCCGAGTGAAATTGTCTCTTTCACACTAGTTAATTGATATTGAAAGGATGCCTACTTGGTATAAGTTTAACCCTTTTTTGGACCAAGTAGACTATTTACAAAAAAGGAATACTCTAGTCCCCATTAGCTAGAAGAGTTCTCCTGGGTATTATTTTATACTTTTTCGGGCCTAGGGGACTAAATTTATGAAAAATGACACTTTTGTGTTAAGTTGTAATTGCATCCCATTATCCTTCTTGCATTTTTGAGCCTGATGTCGGCTTTCATTTTCTTATTATACGCCTAATTTAGGCTTCAACTTTCTCATTATAAGCCTCTTTCCTTGACAATTCTCATCACTAGCCAAGCAATGATTTCCATATATTCATTTCATCTTGACACTCTTTACCTGTAGAGGAAACATTCCCCCGAGTGTCCATGCATCACATACATTCCCTTGCATTGAAAATAGGTATGTTCCACTTATTGGAACTAGTTTCTTACTCACGACACTCATTTCCTCTCCTGTATCATAACATTTCTTTGTCTATGAAAACCAAAAAAAAGAAGGGCGGGAAAAAAACATTATCTCTTATTGGCAGCAGTCGTGTCACCTTTGAAAAAAGCACACAATTTTGAGTCTATTTTCATCCAAAGTTTGGGTTTATCATGACCTTAGGAATATGATCTTGTTACTTAGAGTTTACTCCTTCGACTAGTTATTCTTCTAGTTCCTATGGATAGTTTGTTGATGCCTCTTGCGTTGCAATATTTTTTCAATGATTAGTGTTAATTCTATTCCTTCCTGAGTTATCCATATGTCTCATTCTCTTGTTTAAAGGAAGTTTAAATCTCGTGTCAGCCATTTCTTAGAACTCTTGACTTTTCATGTCAGCCATACCCTCAATGTATCTCAGAATCACATGAAGTTGTTGTCCTACCATGCACCCTGGGCTTACTTTCATCATTGGTAGGTAACCTTGACCCAACATATGACATCTCCTCATTGGTCGTTGACTGGGGGGTTTCCCTTGTGTTTGACGATAATCTATTCACACATTGGGATTCATGTAGTGTCTTGGATTTCATTAGACCTATTGGTGGTTTCCTCTCCTTTTTCGGTTGTTTTCCTTATTGGATACTATTTATAGGGTCTCTTTCATGCACTACTTGCATCTGGTGCATGCGAGAGGTGCACATGGTCATTGGTTAGTGAAAATCCTATTCGTATGATCTCCTCCTAATCATCAAGCTATTTATTTTTACCTCGTTCTGGATGATGAGAGATGACTTAATGGTCTCCTTCCATCAAATTCTACTCATCTATTCTAGAAATGAGACCTAGAGTCCTATGATTACCTAGAGGCTTGTAGTCATCAATGGAAGGTTCTCCCGCAATTGACAACTGGAAATACATCAATGTCTCCTGATCAATGGATTCTCCAAGTGTTCGAACTCAACACCCTTATTCACACTTGTGGAATGTACTCAGTGCCTTGACACCTACTTTCATTATCAGTGGGTTTTATTTCATTTGTTAATAGTATACCTTAATGAACGATAATCAAATGAAGTCTCATTGTGTTCAACCTAAACTCCTCTATTCACATGATGTAGACATGCACCTTAGGTGAACAATGTATAAGACCTCCAGTTTACAGTAGCATAATCCCATATCTACTGTTGTCTTTCATTGGACCAATACATATATGACTTCAGTGATCATGGAAGATCAGATTGTACTCCATTGTATACATATATCTTCAGTTGATTTTGAGACTAGACTCCACTGTGTCTTGTTCGTGACTATGATATTCTATGGTGTATGTCCACTTTGTATTGCCTATTCATGGCCATGAACATTTATTTGATATATATCCACATGGATCTATAATGTAATTCATATTGAAAACCATGTGTACAAAGTCATTATGGATTGTAATATTCTCATGAGTAACTAGCACTTCCAACTGAGTCTTCATTACTCCATGTTTTGGAATTATAATATATTTAAGCCATCGTAGATAATCCTTTGACCTCACACAATAAGGGGCATATGTTACAACAAATTTTGCTTCACTCCATGCATATTTCTTGAATGGCCTTCCATTTCCCTCTACAGACTTGAAGTCCCCTTTTTGTTCACTCCAGAGATAAAATACACATTTTTGTACATATACACACCCTATCAGTTATACAACAAGTGTATACACATGTTTCTCCACTACAACCTGCGTACATCGGGTTTGGTGCTCAAAAATTAAAAATTATGTCGGGTTTCCATGCCATGTCACTAGATCCATGATCCTTGACCTTCCATATACTAGAAAAATTGTGACTCAACACTTCAATTCCATTTGGAGGCTATAAATTGAGCCATATCCAAGCCTAATGGAGAATTCAACTTTGAGAGCAAAGACATTTTGGAGAAATTTCACTTCATATTTAGTCTGCATCCCTTTGTCCTTGAAAGTATTAACTTCTTGTGTTCAATCCCCAAGCTCTTCCTACTTTGTGATGGAGAACCTCATTGACTCCTATATATGAGCTTGCCTTTGCAGAGGATTAAAGTGGTGGAGGCCCAGTTGGAGGGACTTAGTTTCTCAGTTCCGATATGTGTTGATATAGAAGTTTGTAACCTATGTACTTCTGCTGATTATTTTAATAGAAATACTCTTTTCTCATCCAATTGATATCTTGAAAATATTTGAATTATTATTCCATGGGTGTATTTGTCATGTATGTTAAGGGATTATGCTAATTTATATCCTGACATAATATATTATCATCATGTGCTTGCGTGATCCGGATTTAGGAGAGGAATGAACTGATTAACAAATTGAATATAATAAACACAGAGATAGGAAGAATAACAAAAATATCTAATGAACAATATCTTCTATTAAATAATGAAATAGGTTGAAACTGTAAAACTATAGAACTAAAACTTGCTCGAATGGCGGTTTCTATCTCTGAGAAGAGATGTGTCTACTATGCGCATCTGTTTGAGAAGAATGGATTACAATGAGGCTCCATATGCCTTTTTGATATTACTCATGAATTCAAAAACCATAGACATCCAAAAACCCAACCCTAGAAGGTGAAACACCAAAAGTTATGTGGGACCTATAGGTAAGTTGGTGTAATTTGGTACCTCAACTTCCTAGGGCCATAACTTTTGCATATGACCTTCATTTTAGGCATGTGATAGCCTGTTGGAAAGGTATTTCAAAGAACTACACATTTCGCCGTCAGAATCAAACTCTGTCTATAGTCTGACTGTGGCAAGTAAAAAAAAAAAAAACATTTAGGGGCCCCCAAAACAACCTTGGAAGTACAAAAGATGTGCTGACATGAAAACATACAAAATAATCCAGTTGGATTAGGCGAGAGGCCATTCGTATCCACCTAGAGAACGTGTGAGGATTCAAACATCCCTAGAAGTGTAGAAATCACAATTATAAAGCAATACAAAAAGACGTGTTGAATAAAAAATGGACACTAGGAGCCAGTTGGAATAGGTGGGTGGCCACTAATATCCACCTGGATCAATCCTCACCCCTTAGGAAGCAATGGTCATGCACCCTGTGCTTCACAAAACCCCGAAACCCGATCGGTAAATGTCAATGCCTCCTATTCCTATCGGGAATCCTTCCGTCGGGATTTCCGCACTTATGATGTCGAAAACAACTTGCCTCTCTGATCCCCGACTCTCGATATGCCGATACACCGATGCACACGTGCGGGTTGACTTTTCCACCTCTCGTCACTTCTATCGGGATTTCAGAATTCGCGGGATCGCGAATTCTGGTGTAGATGGATTCAGAACTTGCCTTTTCCCGATCCCCGATACGAGTCGCACCTGGTCTCCACTAACTCCTGCCGTGGCCCACATAATTCTCTCATCGGGATATCGCAGATCACGATTCCAAAATGAAAGAATCATCTGTCTTTGAAAACCCTGATACTCCGAACCTCGACTTCTTTAGATGTTCTGACACGCGTCCCCAAACAATGGACAGTTCAGGACTCGTCATGATATCGCAGATCGCGATTCCTGATGCTGTGATTTCTTCAGTCCTAGAATTCCCGATGACTTCAATATTTCGATGACTCCTCCGGGACTTCTCCTCTGCTCACTAGGGATTAACCCCATTGCAACTCCTGTAAATCTGATGGTTGACGGGATTTTCACGAATTCCCTCCACAAGATCTTGACCATCGCTTCTCCCTCCTTGAGGATTTCTTGGTGTGAAACTTCCTATGCGGTCCTTCAAAAGATTTTGAAGGCTTTACTCCTCCTAAGATTTTTCCAGGACTTCGGTCTTCTTGGAAACCTCTTGCACGCACTCCTTGCGGCAACCCTTCAACCTCGACTGAGTGTTGAAGTCCCTCAACCCTGCGCACACCTTGCAGCAGCAGTCTCTCAAAGCTTTACTCAGGTTCGCAACCCTGAGGCTTTCCCTTGGCCTGCACACTCCTTGCACGGCACTGTGCCTAACTGCACCTTTGGAGGGATGAGAACAAAAGCTAACTCTAATTGAACCCTTCTGTCAACTCACTCCTTGCGGACAATTCGACTGCACTCCTTGCAGGAATCTTGAGATCAATTAGAGAAACAATTGAAACTCATCCTTTCACCCTCTCAGACTTCAATTCACACATGAAATCACATACACATCATATAAAATCAAATGCATAACAGGAAATAAACATCCATGAGCATAACATCAATACACAGAGAAACAACACAAACCATGAATTTGAATCAAAGATTTCTTCTATTAATTCAAATGCCTATACATGGGTGTTCTTCATACAATTCTCTGCATGCTCTTCTGCTGCTTCTATGTTCGGGCTAATGTTACAATGTACAAAGGAGGGTGTCTATATCCATTTTCCCTCTTGGACTCTAAGCTATCGAATCTAAAATTAAATTCCTATCTAACTGCATTAAATCTATTAAATGCCGACTATCTACCTAAGGACGAGAGCTATCCATTCAAGGTCCCCTTACAATATACAAAGGCACCTCCTCTTAAATGACTCATTTAAGATTTGCGCAACAGTCCCAAAGCATTTTCAAAATTCATGCTGGCTTATCCAGCTGGTTTCCGCTTCTGCCCTGGCTCGCTTGATGTGCTAGCAATGCTCCTGCATCATACTCCTCGGCTTGAAAAACTTTCACGGGCTCCTGTCCATGAGCTCTTGCACAGTCTGTCCATGCTTCTGTATTTCTACTTTAGTCTCCCAGCTGGCATCTTCCACTGGGTGGTTCTTCCATTTGACCAGATACTCAAAGTATTCTTTCCTCCTGGTCTTCTTAACCACTCTCTTGTCCAGTATGCATTCCATTTGCGGATTTTCTGCAACTGGCAATTGCTTCATCCACTAGATCACTGGCTACTCGGCTCCAGTCGCTGCTTCTCCAGCCTTGTATGGGTATAAATCTGAGATGTTGAATATCAGAGATATTTTGATGCCATTCGACAACTCAATCTCATAAGCATTTTCTTCGAATTTTCTCAAGACCTTGCATGGCCCGATTTTCTTCATCTTTAGTATATTGTATGTTCCCCTTGGGAACCTTTCTTTCCTTAAGTGTGCCAGAACTAAATCACCAACTTCAAACTGAAGTTGTCTCCGATGTTGATCTTCTCTGCGCTTGTACACCTCCTGCTCAAAGCATCAGCCACTTTGTTAGTAGTACCCGAAATATGCTTAATCACAAACGTGAAATTCTGCATATACTCTACCCATTTTGCATGTTTCTGATTCAACTTCTCCTATTGAGTCACAAACTGTAATGCGTGGTTATCACTGTACAAAACAAATTCTTTCGGGATCAAGTAATGCCTCCACTTTTTCAGTGCCTGTATGATAGCATAAAATTCCTTGTCATACGTGGAGTATTTTAGTTTCGCCTCATCCAACTTCTCACTGAAATATGAGATTGGTCTGTCCTCCTGACTCAAGACCACTCCTATGGCATACCCACTTGCATCACATTTCACCTGAAATGTTTTCAGAAAATCCAGCAACACCAACACTAGCTGTTCCGTGATCTTCCGCTTCAACAGATTGAAGCTCTTCTCAGCCTTTGCTGTCCAGTGAAAAGACTTATGCCGCTTCTTTACTGTATCCATCATCGCTGCACTAATCCCACTAAAATTCCTGATGAATTTCCGGTAGAAACTAGCTAAACCATGAAAACTTCTCACCTCAAAAATATTCCTCGGTGATGGCCAATTCTTGATCACTTCTACCTTATCCGGATCCATCCTCAACTCATTTGCGGATATAACAAACCCCAAGTAAATGAGCTCTGTCTTCATAAATGAGGACTTCTTCATATTTATCAATAGCTTTTCCTGCTGTAGCTTCTTCATCACAATAGCTAAATGCTCCAGATGTTGTGCCACTGACTTACTGTAAATCAGTATGTCATCCAAATACACAATGACAAACTTCCCGATGAACTCCCTCATGACTTCATTCATTAACCTCATAAAGGTACTTGGTGCATTTGTTAATCCAAACAGCATAACAAGCCATTCATACAATCCTTCGTTTGTCTTGAAGGCTGTCTTCCACTCATCGCCTTCCCTCATGCGAATCTGATGATATATGCTTTTTAGATCTATCTTTGAAAAATACTTTGCCCCATTCAGGCAATCCATCAGATCATCCATTCTCAGCAATGGGAACCTGTACCTGATGGTTATCTTATTGATCACCCTTGAGTCGGTACACATCCTCCAGCCTCCGTCTTTCTTTGGACTGAGTACTGTTGGAACAACACATGGACTCAAGCTCTCCTTGACCAATCCTTTGTCTAATAACTCCTGGACCTGCCTCTTGACCTCTTCATTTTCCTGCGGCGTCAACCTGTACGCTGCTTTATTTGGAAAACTAGCTCCTGGTATGAGGTCTATATGATGACTCACACTCCTCAACGGTGGCAACGAATGAGGTAATTCGTCCACTATGATATCAACGAACTCTTCCAGCAGTTCCTAAATCTCCTCTGGTAAATCATCCATTCTTGTACTAGTTAGAACAATCCTCGGTTTTCTGACCACAAAGAATTGTGGATCTTCTTTCTTCTTAACCTCCGTAAGAAGCTCCTTCCCACTCATGAGAAGTACTGTGTTTATTACTTCCGGCTTCACCTCCTTATCCTTTATCGGAAGCAACATATGGGTTCTCCCATTCTTCTCTAGGGTATATGTGTTCATTCTCCCATCATGAATCACATTTCTGTGATATTGCCATGGTCTACCCAGCAATAGATGACATACATCCATGGGAATAACATCACATAAGATCTTATCATTATATCCACCTATATTGAATTCAACCAAGCATTGTTTAGTAACAGTTACCTGGTGTCCCTTCTATAGCCATGAAACTCTATATGGGATGGGATGATCAGTCGTCTCCAGCTTCAGCTTCTCTACCATCTCTGTAGATACGAGATTATCCATGCTACCACTGTCTACTATAACCTTTCATACCCTGTCCTTGGTTTTGCAAGCTATTCTGAAAAGTCTGGTCCTTTGGACTGAACTTTCCACCTCCTTCTCGGGTGTCAAAAGGACTTTTCACATCATAAGCGATCTTCCGCCTTCTGCATCTTCGGCCTCAACATCCCGCCTTTGCGCTTCTGTGATGTGAGCTTCCCCGATGTCCTTCTTTTTCTCTGGACACTCATAAGACTTGTGCCCATTCTTTCCACATGTAAAGCATGTGATTACTCCACCTCTTCCTCTTCCTCTACCTCTGGTAAGAGGAAACGTATTGCTGTCATCATATCCTCCACTCTGCTTTGTATGCTGCCCTCTCTGTTCAACATATGGCTATCCCTGCTGTGAGGTTCCACCTCTCTCAACTTTAACCTGAGGTTTCTTCCATTCCTCTTTGGGCTTCTGGTATTTGTCCTGGGAAACTGCCTTGCCTCTGGGATGACTTCTACCCCGCCCTCGCTAACCTTGC
This sequence comes from Picea sitchensis, assembly GCA_010110895.2. NCBI lineage: Eukaryota > Viridiplantae > Streptophyta > Pinopsida > Pinales > Pinaceae > Picea > Picea sitchensis. The sequence continues at coordinate 52,473 of SNQJ01S0087231.1, read as the reverse complement.
TTTCGACTCAGCTTCTCTTCTACTTTCAGAGCCATCTGATAAGCATCCTCCACAGTTCAGATGGTTACCATGCTTAATTCATCCTGAATGTCATATCTCAGACCATTCAGATATCTGGCAACCTTCTCATCATCGCTCTCCCGATGACCTGCTCTAATGTTTAGTCGATAAAATTCTTCAGTGTATTATTTCACTGTCATCAGCTTCTGTCTCAGGTTTTGCATCCTCCTGAACAAAGTAATTTGGTAGTCTCTTAGGATGAATTTCGCTTTCATCTTTGCAATCATTCGATCCCAACTCTTGATCTTCTGCTTGCCTTTGCAGCGTCTGTCAGCTTGTAGCTCGTCCCACCATAAGGCTGCATGTCCCTTCAAGCACGTGAAAACATGCTTGACTTTCTTATCTTCTTCTACATCCTCATAATCGAAGTAGGTGTCAAGAGATCTAATCCAATCTAGTAGCTCCTTTGCATCCAGATTTCCCTCATAGACTGGAATGCCCATTTTCACTTTTGCACCCATCCTAGAAATAGCTTTAATTAGATGTTCATTCGATGCATCTTCGGTTGCAACTTCCTCTTCGCGTTCAGCCTCTATCTCACTATCAGAATCACTCAGATCCCCTACACTAGCTGTGCGTCTTTGTGCTGTCTCCATGTCTTCGAGTCTTGCTCAGAGATCATGCATCTGTCTCTCCATTTCTGGATTGACTACCTGCCTGACTCTTCTTCGCACCTCCCTATCTTTTGGATTAGGTGATTGTCTTTCTCTCCTTGGCAGAATGGAGAATTCTCTTTCTTTTCTAGAGAAAGCAAAGAGATAAACCCGCTCTGATACCAGAACTGACGCAGCCGCACTCCTTGGAGCACGCCCGCTCACACATGATCTTCTTCTTCTTCTCACGGCCCGAAAAACTCTTAAATAGCTCTTCTATTTTCCCTGTTGGGAAAATCTGCACCCACAAGTCTCTTCTTAATGATCCCCCTTCTCAAATCAGGGAATCGAAATTCGCAGTTTCGCGAGTCCCGTGGTCATGCACCCTGTGCTTCACAAAACCTCGAAACGCGATGGGTAAATGTCAATGCCTCCTATTCCTATCGGGAATCCTTCTGTCGGGATTTCGACACTTATGATGTTGAAAACAACTTGCCTCTCTGATCCCCGACTCCCGATATGCCGATACATCGATGCACACGTGCGGGTTGACTTTTCCACCTCCCGTCACTTCTATCGGGATTTCAGAATTCACAGGATCGCGAATTCTGGTGTAGATGGATTCAGAACTTGCCTTTTCCCGATCCTCAATACAAGTGCCACTTGTTCTCCACTAACTCTTGCCATGGCCCACACAATTCTCCCGTCGGGATATCGCAGATCGCGATTCCAAAATGTAAGAATCCTCTGTCTTTGAAAACCCCGATACTCCGAACCCTGACTGCTTTAGATCTTCTGACACGCATCCCCAAACAATGGACGGTTCAGGACTCGTGGGGATATCGCGGATCGGGATTCCTGATGCTGTGATTTCTTCACTCCTGGAATTCCTAATGACTTCAATATTTCGATGACTCCTTCGGGACTTCTCCTCTGCTCACTAGGGCTTAACCTCGTTGCAACTTCTGCTAAATCTGATGGTTGACGAGATTTTCATGAATTCCCTCCACAAGATCTTGACCGTCGCTTCTCCCTCCTTGAGGATTTCCTGGTGTGAAACTTCCTATGAGGTCCTTCAAAAAATTTTGAAGGCTTTACTCCTCCTGAGCTTTTTCCATGACTTCGATATTCTTGGAAACCTCTTGCATGCACTCCTTGCGGCAACCCTTCAACCTCAACTGATTGTTGAAGTCCCTCGACCCTGTGCACACCTTGCAGCAGCAGTCTCTCAAATATTTACTCAGGTTCACAACCTTGAGGCTTTCCCTTGGCCTGCGCACTCCTTGCACGGAACTGTGCCTAACTGCACCTTGGGGGGGATGAGAACAAAAGATAACTCTAATTGAACCCTTATGTCAACACACTCCTTGCGGACAATTCGACTGCACTCCTTGCAGGAATCTTCTGGCTCAATTAGAGAAACAATTGAAACTCATCCTTTCACCCTCTCAGACATCAATTCACACATGAAATCACATACACAGCATATAAAAGCAAATGCATAACAGGAAATAAACATCCATGAGCATAACATCAATACACAGAAAAACAACACAAACCATGAATTTGAATCAAAGCTTTCTTCTATTAATTCAAATCCCTGTACATGGGTGTTCTTCATACAATTCTCTGCATGCTCTTCTGCTTCTTCTATGTTTGGGCTAATGTTACAATGTACAAAGGAGGGCATCTATATCCGTTTTCCCTCTTGGACTCTAAGCTATCAAATATAAAATTAAATTCCTATCTAACTGCATTAAATCTATTAAATGCCGACTATCTACCTAAGGACGAGAGCTATCCTCTCAAGGTCCCCTTACAATATACAAAGGTGCCTCCTCTTAAATGATTCATTTAAGATTTGCGCAACAGTCCCAAAGCATTTTAAAAATTCGTGCTGGGTTATCCAGCTGGTTTCCGCTTTCACGCTGGCTCGCTTGATGTGCTGGCGATGATCCTGCATCATACTCCTCGGCTTGAAAAACTTTCATGGGCTCCTGTCCATGAGCTCCTGCATGGTCTGTCCATGCTTCTATATTTCTGCTTTAGTCTCCCAGCTGGCATCTTCCACTGGGTGGTTCTTCTATTTGACCAGATACTCAAAGTATTCTTTCCTCCTGGTATTCTTACCCACTCTCTTGTCCAGTATGCATTCCATTTGCGACTTTTCTGCAACTGGCAATTGCTTCATCCACTGGATCACTGGCTCCTCGGCTCCAGTCGTTGCTTCTCCAGCCTTGTATGGGTATAATCTGAGATGTTGAATATCAGAGATATTCCGATGCCATTCGGAAAATCAATCTCATAAGCATTTTCTCTGAATTTTCTCAAGACCTTGCATGGCCTGATTTTCTTCATCTTTAGTTTATTGTATGTTCCCCTTGGGAAACTTTCTTTCCTTAAGTGTGCCAGAACTAAATCACCAAATTCAAACTGAAGTTGTCTCCGATGCTGATATGCTCTGCGCTTGTACTCCTGGCTTGATTTCAACAGTCGCTCCTTCACCTGGCTGTGAAGTTTTTTCATCACCTCAGCGAATTCTTCTGCACTAGCACTGCTAGTAGTAGTCTGTTCTGAATCTCGCAATTCAGAAACTCCTCTTGGCTGCATCCCATAGACAACCTGAAATGGACTTGTTCCTGTGATTTGATTCACTGAATCATTGTATGCGAACTCTACCTGTGGCAATATGTGGTCCCAACTGCTGTGGTGTTCTGTAACCAAGCTCCTCAACAAGCCTCCCAGACTTCTGTTCACCACTTCTGTTTTCCCATTCATCTGAGGATGATAAGACAAACTAAACATCAAATTAGTCCCCAGCTTCTTCCATAGTGTCCTCCAAAATTGCCCTATGAATTTAGTGTCTCTGTCCAAAACTATGCTTTTCGGCAATCCATGAAGTCGAATGACCTCTTTGAAGAACATATTTGCGATGTGAGTCGCATCGCTGGTCTTCTGGCATGGAATAAAATGTGCCATCTTGAAAAACCTGTCCACTACCACAAAGATTGAATCTACACCTCTTTGTGTCCTTGGCAACCCCAATACAAAATCCATGGTTATCGCCTCCCATGGCCTCTCTGGTATGGGAAATGGCTGATAAAAGCCAGCATTCTGCTTCCTCCCCTTCGAATGCTGGAAAATTCTGCACCTGTCTACAAATCTCTTGACATCTTCTCGCATCCTCGGCCAAAAATATGACTCATTCAGCTTCACGAATGTTTTTTCATGGCCAAAATGTCCTGCTAATCCACCACTGTGTTTCTCCTTTAACAAGTTCTCCCTCATGGAGCATTTCGGAATACACAGTTGATTGCCTCTAAAGAGAAATCCCTCCTAGATCATGTAATCTATCCAAGGGCTTCTGTCTCTGAGAACAGGATTCTCAGCTGCTTCATACGCCTCTGCAAAATCTACATCACCTGCGTACATGTCCCTGAGATTTTCAAAACCTAATGTTTTGATTCGGAACTCCTGCAACAACAAACACTTCCTGCTCAAAGCATCATCCACTTTGTTAGCAGTACCCGAAATATGCTTAATCACAAACGTGAAATTATGCATATACTCTACCCATTTTGCATGTTTTTGATTCAACTTCTCCTGTTGAGTCACAAACTGTAATGCGTGGTTATCACTGTA
>SNQJ01S0087231.1:0-16344 GCA_010110895.2 Picea sitchensis | reverse complement strand
GAGAGAGAGAGAGAGAGAGAGAGAGAGAGAATTCGAATGAATGGAAAGGATTGGTAAACTCTGGTAAAATACCAAAGTTACCATTTAAATACTTTAATATTTGAATAATAAAGATTGTAAACTATTACATTTACAACTTCGAAATTTATGCTTGGTGCGTGATTAATGGAAATATGAAATCTTTCCCTATGTGCAAAAGTTTACATTGTGCCAATATGTTCCTAGTTTTAAGGATTTTTCCATGTATAGGTCGCTTCACACTCTTGTAAGAACTATGGCAATGTACTCTATTATTTATTTATTAAACTCATGTGAAATGATACCTTTCCTCTTTCTCAACGTACAAGTATTTAAATTTATATTGATAATAATCTATTGGAGTACAGAGAAAGGAGCTAAAGTTTGAAGTGCGATGACCCATGGAGTTTTTAAACATTATAATAATAATAGTTCGACACAAATCCCAAACCATTTAAAAGTTAACCATTCAGAGTGAAAGGGAAGGGAGCATGTGAATGCAGTCCGAAGCCTTCAGAGCGATGGTATAGACATCATAAGGGTTTTAAATATGTTATAGTGTTAATAAATTCTCCTTCGTGATTGGTTTTCAGACATAGGAGGGGAAAAATAGTGATTTAACTATGAAGACCCCATGATTTAAGGTATATATTGTAGAATATTATAATAACAAAATGTTAAACCCAATCCTTTCGAATGATATGCATCAGAGTAAAGGGGAGAGCACGTTTGAATGAAGTCTGAAGCTTCCCTATCGATGGAAAGAGTGTTATAAAGTATTTAAATACATTTCATAATATTGACTATTACCCTTTCATCATTGGTCATCCGAGTAACGAGAGAGGAGCATGCATTCAAAGTACAAAGACCTCGGGGCAATGGTGTAATTTGTTATACTATTAAATATTATAATGAATAAATACCAATACCTTTTCCTTTTTGAAGTTGACCATCACAAAAATGAGAATGGAACGAAGATTCAAAGTATGAGAGCTAAGGAACTAAGATATTAAAGGATTATAATATTAATTACAATCACCAAACCCCTTCGGAGCCTTACCATCAGAGAAATCATAAGGCTGCATTTGAAGGGAACCCGAATCACCTGAGATTATATATAATATTAAATATATTTTATTCCCCTTTATTTTCCAATATATATATATATTTATTTTCCATCATATATATATATATATATATATATATATATATATATATATATATATATATATATATATATATTGAATTAATGGAATTTGCATAGAGTTATAAGTCAATTTCTTTGATTGATACTGCTAATCAAGAATTATACTAAGTATGATATAATGTAATTAATTATATTAGAACATAATAAAAATTATGTTATATTATTAATTATATTATAAGATAATCATTACAAAATGGTACTTAAGTGAATTATTAGGCTAAGTAAAAAATGTTTATAGGTGTAAATAATTAGTGAATACTAATTATACCTAATTATAGAACACAACTGTTCATCCATAGTAGTACATAACTACAATCCAAGGTTCACCGGCCACAATTGGCAACACACAAGTATTCTGATCAACAACTTATAGTCATGAACTGTGGAACATATCCACCATATTATTCTTCATCTACTATCATACAGTCGTCATAACAAAAATCCGATAGCAACCTGCATAGAAACAATGTTATGATATAAACCTAACTCATTCTGGGCTAATATTTCACTCACATTTCAGGGAGCTCTCGAAGAATATCCATTTCACTAACAAGTGGAACATATCCTCCACAGTAGTCTATATCTACTGCCTTCATAACAAACATCTGATAGCAACCCGCATTACAAACAATGTTATGATATAAATTGAATTATCTAGGCCAATATTTCACCACATCCGGTGGAGCTCAAAGAATATCTGCCTCGTGAGTAGAATAATGAGATATCCTATCTATTCTCTTAAGCAAGGAAGAATAACCGGCCCCGCTCTTCAACCCTCGACCATCCCCACCTCGCCATTCTTCCTACACTAATCAAAGTGCACCCTAGAGAGAATGTATAACCCTAAGGGAATATTGAGCCTCGACCATTCCCACCCTGGGCCATTCCCTCCTACACTAACTGCAAAGTGCACCCTCGAGAGAATGTATAAACCCTAAGGAATGTATGTCCCTGACATCGAGTCGAATCCATTCACCACCTTGGGCCATTCCTCCTACACTCAATCAAAGTGCACCCTAGAGAGAATGTATAAACTCTAAGAATGACTGTTCTGACCATTTCCTCTATTAACCACAAGAGGAAAGACCGGCCCTACATCAACCCAAAATGGACCATTCTCATGTTAACCACAATAAGAAATTGTTGTCCGACTATGAGCCAGCCTTCTTCAGAGTAACCCTCAAGAAGAGAGATCACCAGACCACTCCCCCATGTTAACCACAATGAAAGTCAACTGCCTATGATACATCAACAATCGACTACTTCCATGTTAACCATAATGGAAAGTGATCAATCATTTAAGTCTCAATCCACTTTCCTAAGCATTGGTCCAAGATGGACTATTTTTCAATTTTAAAGATGGATGTCTTTAATAATGTTTTCAATGCCCTCCTAACTTGAGAGTCATTTTATTTTTCCAATAAGAGGTAAGTTGTTTCTATGAGCTCTAGCTTGAGTAATTAAACCTTTCCTCTTGATGAAGCTACCAAAAAATTTCTCGCTTATCTTCTCATCCTATGGAGATATGTATCGAGAAAATCATTTCTCCTTTTCTGACCATCATGGATAATGTAATGCTTGATTTAAATGTAATTTTTAGTCTGGAACATTGTGAAGGCTTCATGTAGATTCAAATAGTAGATTATATCATGTTGGAAACTGAACATATCTATGTGGCACTTCTTCATCTATCATGAGATCTCGATTCATCGGTAGTCATCTTGATGTTATAGGGAAAACTTCACCATGATTCTGCTGTGCACTAGAGGTTCTCCACCAAGTTATCTCTTCTATCTACAGACGAGTCTCTTTCTAGCACGCTCTGTTATCTCGAGATACACCTTTATTCAATTTCCTCCTCGAGAACATTCTTTGCATTCATATGCGGTTGGAAATATATTACAGCGTAGATGACGCCAGATGGTCAAGGTTGTCACTGATGGAAATAGGTTGGTTATGGAGCACCCACAAGAGATGAATGTCAAACACGTCAAACAAAGTCGGAACACGGTCAATCACGATGCCGGAACACAAGTCGAAAACACAAATGCCGAAACACAAACAGTCGAACACGATGTCGGGAACGCCAGAGTCGAAACACGATGCAAACACAACGTCGAAACAGCCGGAACTTATGCCGAACACAATGCCGGGCAATGCTGGAAACACGCGACGTTACTTTATAATAAACACAAATACCAATAAAACACAAAGTACCGGAAACTATGCCGAAACAACGCCGATCTTTGTTGATAAAAACACATGCCTTAGCCACGACCATGACTATAGAAGTACCAACCGCTTCTCTTTAAGAAACACATCTAATAAAGCCATTCACAACGCGTTTGGTGTGGCCAAAGATCAAATGGCTATAATGCACAATCAACAAAGCTTAACATTGGCAATCCGTATTTGGCTGGGGTCCTTCATCCGCTTTGAACCGGAATATTTGCCAGCTATGTCTCAATCACTGGATCTGGATGACCTTCGCCTAAATTTAGACCGCGCTAAGACAGGAAGAACATAGTGTTTCATGATGTGGCATGCATAGAAGAAGCATGCAAAGAGCCGCCTGTGAAAATCGTGGAGACCGGTACGCGGTGCTGTAAGAAAGAAAGAAAAGAAGTAAACTCAGCTGTTTGATGTGGCATGCTTAGAGGAGGCATGCAAAGAGCCCGCTCAGAAAATCAGGGAGAATGCTGGTACGCGTAAAAGCAGAAGAAAGAATGAAAGAAAGGGGAACCATAGCTGAAGTTGAGAAAAGCAAGGAAAACCTCTCCGCATGCGGAATAATAATATAATGCGCTCGGAACCAAGATGGAAGGTTGCTGAAGGGAAGAAGAGAGCTCGGCGCAGGAGAAAAGGGAGAGGAGAATCTCCGTGACAAGAGAAGAATCTGAGAATGGGCTACAGAGGACAATGAAGCAGAAAGCAACGCATCAGAGAATGTGAAGAACGCAGAGTAGATCATCAAAAAGGGTAAGCAAGATATATCGAATGAACAAGTTGATTTGAGCAACATTTATTTTGGCAAATAAGGGTGGTAGGGTGGTGCTAGGGAGATCTAACGTCTCTTTCTCCGCAAGTGGGTGCTTGTAGAACCTGGTTGCGCCTTCACCTCGCTGGTGCCGGGCAAAAAGGAAGTCGCGTTTCCACCCGCTGGTGCCGACTCAGAAAGTTGGTGCTCTCTACCGCCAGGCCGGGTAATCGTAGGTTGTAACCTATGAGTTGGTGCTCATAAAGATGAGATGTAACGCAGCTGGAGCTTGCTTAACATCCTAAAAAGACGAGGTTTTTTCCCCCGGGTTGGCTCTCTCAGCTAAAAACTGCGGGTTCCATAATTTCTGTGGAGTGAATACCGTAGTGATTTCCTATTCTTTACATTCGCTTTGGTGTTTATAACTCGACTTCACAGGAAAGACTCACCGCCACTAAGATTAATGATTCAAAGTTAAAGAAGAGAAATGGTTGGCCAATCTACACTAACCGATTCAATCTCCTCCTCGCTAGTTCATACCTGGTAACAATTGGTATCGTGAGCAGTGGTCCTTTAGTGTAAGGAAGATCCGGCAGAGAAATCAGCGACTAGTCATGATGATTCAACCAACAAGGCACCCATTTTGAATGGCACAAATTTTGCTCTTCTGGAAGGTAATAATGAGAACATACTTACGTCTCTGGAGTAGATGTTTGGGAAGTAGTAGAAAACAGGATATACAAAACCAACCGGCGGTTTCTCGGGCTTCAAAGATGAAAAATTACGAGTTCACCTTTAATGCAAAAGCTATGAATGCTATTCTCGTTGGTCCGGTGAATTAGAATTTGTGAAAGTAATGAATCTTCAAACTCGCTAAAGAAATGTGGGAAAATTGATAAGTAGCTATGAGGGAAAATGAGAAAGTTAAATATGCCAAGCTACAAACCCATAGGCTGAGATTTGAACAAATTGAGAATGAATGAGGATGAAAACATAAGTAAGTTTTCTTGAGAATTGATGAAATGGTGAATGCTATGAGGGTTTAGGAGAAAACAATTGATGACTCAATTCTGTCCAGAAAATTTTGAGATCTACCTGAAAGATTCAATCCTAACCGGGTAATAGAGGAGATGAGGGAACTCAAGACATTATCTCTTGATCAGTTGCTAGAACTTTAACCGCTTATGAAATGAGGATTAGCAAAGATCAAACTCATCTAGGGAATCCTCATTCAAAGCGAAAAAGAATAATCGAACCGAATCGATGAAATCAAGGTAAAATTTGTAAGAAGGTTAAAACTGGATCAGGAAAGTACAACTGAAAACTACCTTTCAAGTGTTTCAACCGTGGTAAGGTGGGGCATTTTTGCTGCCAAATGTCCTCATAAGGGAAAGAACGTAACTTAGCTGATGAAGAAAGATTCCATGAAGAAATATAATAAAGAAAATAAGTATAATAATAAAAAAGAAAAAGCCCGTAAATAATGATGATCTCATGAAACCTCAGATAGTGAATCTTCCCATGAAATCCAAGAAGATGACTTCATGCTTATGGCCATAGAAGAACCCGAGCCGAATTGCTCAGAGAATGAAATGGATGCCGAAGTGAATATGGAAGGTGAGTTGATGTGAGCCCTGGAAGAAGCCAAATAGACCGAGAATGGCAAAGAGAAAGCAATAACAATTATTAATCCAGTATGATACCAATACAGTAGACATTCCCCCATTGAAGCTAGAACTTGAAGAAAAAGAAAGTTGAAGAAGTCCTAGCAACAAATTTGGCTGAGTAGATCCGCATGTAACATCTAGAAGAAGTTGTAACCTAAGAAGGCTGGTTAAAAATTATCAGTTCGCATAATCGTAATATTTCTAGTATCAAAGCTCGTGAGAGCTAAACAAATATTTTAAATCGCATTAAAGACCTCCACGTATCAAATTTGGTCTATACGAAGAAGATGCAAGCAAAGAAGTAAGTTAAAGAATAAATAATCATCCAATGTGATTAAGTTTCGAATCACCGCATGCTTGGAAGGTTCTAAGATAGAAAATATTGAAGCATGTCCATTTTCCAATAAAAAAGACTCCGGCAATAAGAAGGAGCAAGAAAATGTTGGTTCAATCAATAAATCCATACAACCAGGATGTCCAGAAAAAAAGGTCAAACACGTAATCTCGCACGCGCACTAATTCATAAACGAAGGGACCAAGAGTCAATGCATTATCTTCCTAGGAATCAACCAAGATCCGGGCATGGTAATTTCTTCAATGGTTATTGTTTATGATGCTATAACTTTGGGCACAAAGATGCCAACTGCTTTTATAATCTCGTAAGCATCACAGATCGATGTCAAAACCAACATATAATCATAAGCGCCGTGCCGCCTTACCAACAGATAAAACAAGGGTACAACACAGAAATGGTTTCAATTCATTTGAATCCTTGAGTATTGAACCAAAATGCTACAACTCTTCTAACTTTGGACACATAGCTGGCTGCACGTAATGAAGCATTAAGGCTTAATCAAAACGAAATTTTACAGCTGAACAAAATGTATGGAGAAAGACAAAAAATTCTCATTGTAACCTTGTACTCTCAGTTCAAAAACAGAAGAATATGTGGTACATTGACAACGGATGTCCAAAGCATATGTCTAGAGATAATGAGAAGTTTATTACCCTGTCTAAGAGTAAAGGTGGAAAGGTAACCTTAGGAAACAATGCACCAGAAAGATCGAGAAACGTGAATGGTTATCCGAGCAATGGAAAGGAAAGCCCGTATCGCGTTCTTTGTAGATGGGTTAAAGCACAACCTGCTTAGTGTAATCCAGATGTGTGACAAAGGATGTAGGTTATGTTTACTGCTAAAGACTTTAAAATTAAAGAGGTCTCCTCAGAAAACTAGTTGCCAGTTGAGTGAGAATGTAAAATAATGCTTACATTCTAAAAGAAGAAAGAGAAGAATGTCATCTGGCAACATAATGAAAGATGGATGTGGCACAAGACTGGGACACTTTACACTTTTGACTCCTCCAATAAAACCTCAAAACAGAAAGCAAAGAAGTAGTGAGACTTTCCGTGAAATATCAAACCGCATGATATTGTGTGTGTAAGCCATGTCAAATGGGAAAAAACCCACTTAACCTCGCTTTAACCAAAGTTTTCCATCTTCAGCGTAAACCCTTCGCTAGTCTAGATGGATCTGTGTGGCCCATGAAAGCGAAGGTACATGCAAAGAAAACTATTTTCATGTTGGTTATTGATGATTATTCCAGATTGACATGGGTTGTATTCCTCAAAGAGAAATCAAGCGCCGCCACCAAACACTTCAAAGCTTGACCGAAAATCAGACCGAAGAAAATAAAGCCATCGATCCGGACACGTAGAGGAGAGTTCAGCTCAAGGAAATTCAAAGATTTCTCTGATGAGCATGGCATCAGAAAAAAAATAATCGGGCAGAACTTCAGCCAGAATGGGAGTGGGTGGAAAGATTTAATAGAATGCTTCAAAGAATATGGCAAGGTCAATGATGAAGGGAAAGGATATTTCTCAAAGCTTCTCGGTAGAAGCAATTCATACAGCTGTACATTATTCTAATAAAGCACATTTGAGACCAAACAGTGATAAGACTCATATCATCTATGGTTTGAAGACTCGAATCCATACACCTCCAAAGTGTTTGGAAGCAAAATGTTACATCAAGAATAATGATGAGAATCTTAGAAAGTATGATGACAGGGCTGTTGAAGGAATCTTTCTAGGATATACTGCAAATAGCAAAGGCTACGTGATGCTATAACAAGAGGCTACATAGAATGGTTGACCGCATAGATGTTAAAGTAGATGAAGAATGTCATGGAAACACCAAATACGAGACGATGAAGAATCAAGCTTTGATGATGCAGATGAAGAACATGTCTAAGGGTCACAGGAGGAAGAATCCGAGCTAGAGGATGAAGAAGGAGATTCCCAACAACGACCAGGAAAGCCTTCTTCCAGAATTATTAGAAAGAATCATCCCGGAAGTCAAATCATTGGTGATGAGAACAAAGGGGTTCATACCAAAAAGAAAATTTTGACAGAGTCTGAAAAGTCACATGTGGCATTTTTTTATCTACAATTGAACCAAAAGTTTTAATGAAGCATGTGGAAGACAAAGACTGGATAATAGCCATGAATGAGGAGTCGGACCAGATTGAAAGGAATAACACCTCGGGAACTTGTGCCTAGACCTTCGTGACAAGAATATGATTGGATCAAAATGGGTCTTTAAGAATAAGTTAAATGAACAGGGTCGATTGTGAGAAATAAGGCAAGATTAGTCCGCAAGGGACATGCTCGATTGAAGGACAAGACTTTGATGAAACATTTGCTCATGTGGCAAGAATGGAGGTTATAAGAATGTTTTTAGCCCATGCATGTCACAAATCCATTCAAAGTATACCGATGGATGTCAAGTCAAGATTTCTAATGGGAAACTTAGAAGAAGAAGTGTATATGGAACAACCCGGGTTTTTCAATCACGATAAACCGTCAAGTAAGCTGAAGAAGGCATTGTATGGGTTGAAGCAAGCACCAAGAGCCCCGGTATGGGAGACGGACAAACAAGTTCACACGAGCAGTTACCAAGAAAGATCAGCAGATAGCAATTCCCAGCACCAACTGAGGGTGCTGATTTCATCGGTTGTGCTAGTTTATGTTGATGATATTACTTTGGCTGTACTAACCACTCCTATGTTCAATGGTTTGCTAATGCAATGAAATCTGAATTTGAGATGTCTATGTTTGGAGAGTCATTTCATACTTCCCGTCTCAAATTAATGCAATGATGAAGGTTTATTTCTCCCAAGAGAAGCATTTAAAGGAGATGCCGAAAAGGTTTCAAATGGAAGATGCCCCTCACCTGCGGAGTACAACTCCATGGTCCCAGGATTTAAATTGAGAAAAATATGATACCACCCCTGTAAGTGGATCAGCATATCGCGACAGATCTATGATAAGAAGTTTGCTATACATCACTATAACAAGACCGCATATAATCCATGCCGGTTGATGGTCGAAGATTTCAAGTCGCCCCTAAACAGAGTCACTTAGTATTTGTCAAAAGAATTTTCAAATATCCGAAAGGCACTCGCTCCATGGTTTGTGGTACCCAAGAAATCAAAATTCTTTTCACCGATGGAATATCTTACGCATTGGGCCAATTGTATAGATGAGAGAAAGAGCACTAGTGGAGGTGCATTCTTCGGGTGATTCGGCAGAAGCTGTATTGGCTAAGAAGAAAAATCTCATAGCTTTGTCTACCACGTAGCGTATCATTGCAGTCAGCCGTGACAGTTGTACTCGGGGTAATATGGATGATACAAGCTCTGCGGACTTGAAGGTAACATATAAAGAACCCATTCTTCAATCGGGATAATACTAGTACCGCATTAGTGTTTCCAAGAATCCAGCTCTTCATTCCAAGACAAATCATATACCAAGTATCATTTCTTAAAAAGATCAGGTTGCCAACAGGCACAAAGCATGCGACATCTCACCACGGAGCGTGACATTGTCGATTCATTTACCAAACCATTACCCAAGGCACGCTTTGAATACCCTCGCATTTAAGATGGGTGTCCTACCCTGTTCTAACTTATCTCTGCACTTTGTCAGGGGGTAGCGTGTGCTTAACAGATCACCGAAGAGACATTTTGGTCTTCATAACAGTATTGAATATATGAGTGTAAATTAAGTTGAGTTTTGTTATGAGCAGTAAAGATGGACATTTTTTATAAGAAGTGTTCTTGAAGTAATAAAAGTGAATCTGAAACTATTATGAGTATTGAATTATATAAAGGAAAGTATTGGTTCAGCCATTCAAAACAAGGTAGACCCCATGAATAAGAATACTAGTTGAGAGAAGAATGGAATCCAGATTGAAGATTGAGAACTATGAAGAAAATTTTGGCGAATCAGTTTAAAAAAATTAAAAAATATGTCCCAGACAAAAAGTTGGCCGCTAGGGAGATAAAATGTGCATCATTCTCTTAGCTAACATAGAGAGAGCAACCTGTGCAGACATCTAATTTTTTTTTGAGATAATTCCAGATTGTTTCCTCATGACCGAGTCCTTGGGGTCATCTTGATAGGGGAGACAGCTGGGAAACATCTTTGACATGCACAAACCTGAAGATGTATAGTAGAATGAAGAAGATTGCAGATACAAAGAGTCTTTTGTTTGAGCATAAAGACAAAGAGCGGTGGGTCATTGACAAAACATGCACAACTTTTCCAGACAAGGGAGTTGGCAACTCTCCATATAGTCTACACAGGATTTGAAGATGAAGTCACGATTGACCCACGGTGAATCCCCGTGGGAGTACCTCATGTGAGCAGATACAAGATGTGAAAGATAGATGATTGATTAAAGGAGCTTAGGTCCAAAGGATCTTTTCACAAAAGTTCGGTTATCAACATGATAAAATGGCACCAATGACAATACATAGAGATCGAGCTGGGATAACCTTCCCGTGTATTGCCCGAGGTACAAAGTCGGGAGTTTGAGGAGAATCGCTTTAATCCTTCGCCTCTTGATGCTGCTGGGGAGCAATGAAAGATATTATTGCCACTCAATGCCAAGCAGAGATTTGCTGGAAATATGGTTATAGCGAGGATGACTATATCAAGGTTGTCATTGATGGCAATTGATTGGTTATAGAGCACGCACAAAAAATGCTGGAACACAGAAGCTAAAACACAAATCCTGAATCACAGATGCTGAAACAAAAATGATGAAACACAAATGCTGAAACAAAAAAATGCTGGAACACAGATGATAAAACACAAATGCTGAAACACAAATGTTGAAACACAAATGTCGAAACACGAATGATGGAACACGATGCTGGAACACGAATGAAACAAATGCCTTCAAAACGAAATGGAACTTATGCCGTCACGCGTCAGAATAACCGAAACACGCGAATGTTGGCATATGTCAAACACAACGCCGGGTCAAACACGCGTCGGAAACTATACGAAACAACCGGATCTTTGCTGATCAAAATGCACGCCTTAGCCACGACAATGACTAGCAACAACAAGCACTAACCGCTCTTTAAGAAACACACTAATACATCCATTCACAACGCGACAGTGTGGCCGCGATCAAACGGCATAATGCAATAACCTGAGATTAACATTGCTAAATCCGTATTTGCGGGGTCCTTCATCCGCTGGACAAGTCCGGAAGTTTTCGGCCACCATGTCCTTCTAATCA
Source organism: Picea sitchensis (assembly GCA_010110895.2). Lineage (NCBI taxonomy): Eukaryota > Viridiplantae > Streptophyta > Pinopsida > Pinales > Pinaceae > Picea > Picea sitchensis. Next base: position 4,882 of record SNQJ01S0087231.1, on the reverse strand, counting down.
CTTTGATCTGCGGAAGGACTTCGCTTCCAATTTAGACCGGCAAGAAGATGAAGAACACAAGAGCCATGATGTGGCATGCGAGGAGGCATGCAAAGAGCCATTTCATAAAATCAGGGAGAATACCGGTAATAAAAGCGCATGTTGTTAAGCGGAAACCGCAGCTTGATGTGGCATGCGTAGAGTAGGCATGCAAAGAGCTAGTTCATAAAATCAGGTAGAATGCTGGCATGCGAAAAGCGAAGAAAGAATGAAAGAAAGGAAACCGGCAGTTGAAGTTGAGAAAAGAAAGGAAAACCTCTGCATGTGGAATAACAATATAATGCTTACCGGAACCAAGATGGAAGGTTGTCAAGGGAGAAGAAGAGAGAGCTCACAGTGAGAAAGGGAGAGGAGAATCACAGGATGTGAGAAGAAGCCGAGAATGGGCTGCAAGAGGACAGTGAAGCAGAGCAAATGTGATCGTGTAGATAGTGGAAGAATGCAGGATCACCGTAGCGGGTGGGCAAGCTATGTCAGAATGAACAAGTCGATTTGAGCAATATTTATTTTGGAAAATAAGGGTAGGTGCTAGGGAGACAAATGTCTTTCTCCCAAGCAGGTGCTTGTAGAATCAAGGTTGGTGCCTTCACCCGCCAGGCCGGGCAAAAAAGGAAGTCAAGGTTTCCACCCAGCTGACTGGGAGTTGGTTCTACCCGGGCCAGGCCGGGTAATCGAGGTTGAAATCTCATGAGTTGGTGCTCATAAAAGATGAGATGTAATGCGTTTGGAGCTTGCTTAACATCTTAAGAAGACAATGTTTTTTTCCCTGGTTGGGTTTACTCTTGAAAAAATATGTGTCTCATAATTTCTTGTGAGTGAATACCGTGGTGATTGGCATATTATGTTATTCCGCCATGTTTATAACTGAATTTCACAATAAAGACTCACCGCCACTAAGATTAATAGATTCAAAGTTAAAAGAAGAGAAATAGTTAATAATTTACAATAACTGAATCACCCCCTCCTCAGTTAGTTCATACCTGTAATAATATGATGTAGAACTCCAACTCATAGATGTCGTGGATGATATAAAGACTCATGTAGTGGTATGTATGGTGTAACCTAGAAGTTAGTAATCATCATAGTCTTCTCTCCTACATCTGGGAGAATCTATGGTTCTAGATCTTGCAATTTTTTCATTCATAAGTTTTCCATACAATCGTTGTTCATTACTTAATTTCTCAGCCATTCTTCTTGATTGCTTCTAGTGAGTTCATATCAGCCGGTAATCTTGTGACTTTGATACAATGACCTGGTTGTTCTCGATTTCTTCTTTCTTGGAATCTTCATGTTCTCTCTTCATGTTTTTCTTTAGTTCTTGTCTATGGAGTTCCATGCCCTAGAGATTCCACTTCTCTTTTTTCTATCATAGAATCACAGATCTAGATGGACAACCAAAATACTTTGCTTTCACTAACACGCCTTCTTCTCAGGTTGAACTCAATAATGCATCGCCTTTTTAGACTGCTACCATGGATATATATATCATCATCTTCAACAGATCATATAATTTAGGATTAGCTACCTCCTAATCCTTGATTCATGTAAGAGCGCATATAATCAACTCCCTCTATCTAACATAATCCACACTTCCATCCGTGCATCCTTATTTTCTTTTGCAACATATAATTGGCTCTCTGGTCTAATAGAGTCCATGCTTCCATCTTGTTGTCTTTATAAAACATCATAAGTCTTTTTCCAATTTCCTCTCATTGCTCACCGAAGTCTCTCCATGATTGATTCGGCTTAATAGCTTCTACATGATTTGTTTGATGTTTTTCATCTTTTCATGTGTATTAGCTAATGATATTCATTTCCATCATGTTTGTTCTTCCATAGGTATAGTTCTCTTGGAACACATTATCTTCCAAGAGATAGATATAAGATATGTACATAGATCTATGCAAACAAGATATGTACAAGAAATAAGAGGAGTATTATTACCTTTTAGAAGAAGAAGTATCTTCCATCCTGCTTAGCCTTTTTTTTTTTGTAGGTTCCTTTTCTTCGAGAATCGATGCTTCATGTTTCTCCTTCCTTTCTTTAGCTCTAGACACTGATTCTTGTAGTGATCATATTCTTGATAGTTGAAGCATTGTAATTTTGAAATGTCTTTTCTCTTGATTTGGCTTCCTCCTTGAACCAAACTTCCTTTTGGCCTCGGTTCTTGAATCTTGTCAGGAAGGTTTTGATCATCAGCATTTTTGGGGTTTCTCTTTTGCATTATCCTTGATTCTTCTTGAGCACAACACCAAAGTTCTTCAAATATTAGGTACTCCTTTCCTTGTGTTCATGCTTTTTCATGGCAAATACATCCCATGTCTTGGGAAGACCATTGAGTACTATGTTCACCAATTCTTCTCTGAAGTGATCTCTTGACTAGCTTGTAGTTGATCTCTCAACCTGAGATCCTCACAGGTATGATGTTATGTTGTCATCCTCATTCATCTCATGTCACAGCTCATTCTTTTGACTCATAACTTGTCCGATGTTTCTAATCGAGAAGAGATTTGTTAGGGCATCATACATCTTCTTTGATGAGTCAAGATGGAGATGTAGGGGTATCAAGTGGTCTTTTATATAATACACCATGATACCATGGAATTGATGTCAACATCTTGAACTTCTCCATAGATGAGATGTTCCTCATGTTCTTCTCTTTCCTTCTTCAAACTTTGGCTTCAAGATCTTCCTTTCACAATATCCAACACTTTATTCTTTGGCAAGGATGAGGTCAATCCCCTGTCTTCCATGCTTTGAAGTTAGAGGCTCCATCTAAATTGTTCTCAAACTTCATAGAGTTCTCCTCAATATGGTCGCTGACTTGGTCAAACCCTAGATTTTGACCAGAATTCAAACTTCATGTGTTGTCTTGCCGAGAGTATTAGGAGATGTGCTAGGGTTAGGTGCACCGATCTGTTTGGAGATCAGTCAATCTCTTCACTTAAGGTGCCTTCAACGAGAGGATTAGGGTTTCGCAACTGCACCTTCTAGTAACCATAGCATTGTCGCTAGTGTTACTAGCAAAAGAAGCTTCCAAAGACACTGTCGCTAGTAACCCTAGCGACAGCTCCTCAATGAGCTCAATATCCTAGTAGCTATGTTTCCTTCCAGTGTTTAGACTGAATGAAGGGTGTGTGGGCCCATAACTCAAGTAGAATGGCAAGAGGTGTACTATTTTTACGACATTGATTTACCTCACACCCAACCACGACCTAATCCATCCTCCAAGCACTTTAACCTTGATTGAGAATTACTCTTAAGAAAACCCTAGATAGATAGCCAAAAAGGGTGTAGCACATATTCCTCCAAGGATAGCACCAACAATAGCTGATCAGAAAGTCCAAACCAAAAGAAGATAGTCCAAGCTCTCATACCAAAACTAGTCACACGGCAGTCCAAGACTCGCGAACCCTCCTCCACGTGTGCGCACCAAACTAGGAACTGCAATTCTGAGATGTTGTCAAATGAGAACTGGCACCTTTTATTTATAGTGGTTTTGCCAGATTTGTTGGGGCCGACTTCTCCTTATGGATATGTGTCTGTTCAGTATATTATTATCATTTCTGGCTGACTTCTTCTCTTGGAGGCTAATAACCTAATATAAATTATCTTCTTGAGCTGACAAGACTTCTAGGGTTATTAGCCAACTCATTAGGGTTTTATCTTGCTTTCCAGAGTCTTCTATTCTCATCAGGTTCACACATGGAGGTAAATACCTCCTGCAACTACCATAATATTAACAAATGCTACATCTGTAATATTCCAAATATAAAATAGTATGCAGAACAAAAATAATTAGTTAGAAATGGTAGATAAGCAATGATATAACCAGAACAATACCAAAATAATACTAGAATAATACCAGAATAACACCAGAAAGAGCACTTTGATTACTGAGAGCGATTTTCATTTTCCTCTTCTAGGGGGAAACCTCCAACAGAGCAGAGCTCTATTAAAATAATATCCAAGACAAAACTTCTCATACCCTTTAATCCTATTTATACTAAATATGTCTATCCAAAATAACAATCTAGAGGAAGATCCTTCTAGAAGCGAAAGCTTCTATTAGGTCTTCTTACATTTGACTTATTCTTCCTTGAAGCTTGAAGACCTAATCGATGAAAAGTTGAGCCACAATGGAGGTTGTAAATGGGTGTTGAAGAGCACAAAAATGAGCATACTTGGAAAGACAATCAACTACCACCATGATGACTGATTTATTGTTTGATTTAGGTAAGCCTACAATAAAATCCATAGAGATATCCCTCCAAATAGCAGGTGGAATCAAAAGTGGTTGTAGTGTGCCAGGAGATTTGACTGTTTTTCCCTTGTTGCATTGAAAAACATCACATTCTGCCACAAAATTTCAAATGTCCCATTTCATACCATCCCAGAAAAAAGAACGTTTGACCCGGTCATAGGTTTTGGTAAACCTTGAGTTCCCAACAATGGGTGTAGCATGAAGCCTAGAAAGTACCATGGATTCAATTTTTGTCTGTTTACTTAAATACAAATTTCCTTTGTATCGAAGCTCATCATTGTGCCAAGAGTACCCTAGGGAAACTGGAGAATTTTCCTACAATTGTTGTACTAGATGCAAAATTTTGGGATCGTTTAGTCATTCTTGGCGAACGACTTGGAGCCAATTTGGTACAATGAAGGAGAGAGAAAAAATGGACCCTTCATCTTCATATTTTATGGAAAGTGCATCAACAACCACATTGTCTTTTCCTTTCTTGTAAATGATCTCATAATCATATCCAAAGATCTTAGTCACCCATTTTTGTTGCTCTAGGAGGAAAGGCGATGTTCCAGAAAATACTTGAGGCTTTGATGATCT
>SNQJ01S0087230.1:7577-41460 GCA_010110895.2 Picea sitchensis | reverse complement strand
AACATTTTGAATCGAACCTCATTGGCTAGATCCAGGGTGCCACCTAGCACCCTATGATTGGGCCATGTGTCACCTTTATATTGGCCCCATACACACAGTCACCTGCCAAGTCATCCTGCATAGTCTGCCTGCCTGCCATGTGTCACACCCAGAGTGTGCCATGTCACTGCCACCTATCAAACCGTACAACCACATGTCTACCATGCGTCAACCTTTCATTGGGACATGTTATCATATGGACTTCCACATCGTTGTCTGTACAACCATGTGTATCTTTCGTACAATGCCACATGTCAAATTTTTATAGGTCCAACTCAACTCTGAAAACACCAAAAATGGCTGCCACATGTCAGCCTTTGGTGCTGCCACTTGTCCCTAATGATGTCATGATAACATCGTGCTGAAGTCATCTACCACGTCATGCTGACGTCAGTAGTACGAATTACTGATTTTTGACTTTGACTTTTTTTACGTTTTTGCCTGTTTGGGAAATCGATCAGAATACGATAATTTTTGCATACGATGTCCATTTTTGAAAAACAAATATATGGATGGAATCGATGCAACGAGCCCAAAACAATGGCACTATTTTCGTCTGATTATGAAAACTTTGATTTTTAGGCCTTCCTGGATTCATTTGGATCATGCCTCCCGACTAAGACCTTTTGGTCCTCCAAAATGGTATTAACCAGTCATCAAGTGAGGGATAGGCCACCCCACTTGTCCTTTGTATTTAAAATATGTCCTGTGCACATGTCGCATCATAATCAATCGAATAATAACCATGAAAACTCAAAGCATATTGTTATCCATTTGAACTCGTTCACATCTTACTGAAGCCACTACCATCCATGTAGAGAACATTAGCAATGATAACATCATAAATATGAATGAAACTGAACCAATATGTTTGACTGGCTTGCAAGACATTAACTTATCTTCAAGCAAAGTATGATTGAATTCCCATCCTACAACCATATTATGTTCATGCTTAATATCAACTACTTTACTTGGCTATTGCTTGCATAAGATGCCTTCTATAATTGTTCAATTGTTAGAAGAGATTGATTTGCTTTGATATGATGATCATGCACAACATATTCATTGCCTTCTTTAGTTAAGTGATATTGATTCTGTTCCCTATATAAAATTGCTTTGCGATCATATAAATAAGGGATTCCCAAGACCATTCCAAATGTTTCTAGCGGCACCACATCACATGTTACTTCATCCGCATACTTAGATGTAATTGCAAACTTTATGATACATTGCTTTGTTATGGTAATTTTTTTTTATCTTTTCTTATCCAATTTAGTGAATAAGGTTTGTGATGCATCTTAGTGTTTAATCCCAATTTCTTAACCACTTCCTCTAAAATTAAGTTAGATTGAGATCCAGTATCTATCAATGTATCGATATTATTATGTTTCATTATGACCCTTTGTTATAGGAAAATTCCCCTGAGGACAGGTGAATATCCTCTTGGATTCTATACCCCTACTACCAAGACAAAAATATGCTAACATTCCTTTAAATGTAGTTAAGCTAGTCAAAGGAAAAAGGAGAAGAAGGTATGATGTACCTTTTTCTAAATCTTGTCCTCTCTTAATCTAGGCTGAACATGATCTCCAAGATCCTTAATGATATCTTCAATCTAATGGACAATGAAGAAAACACATACTTCCTACTCTATAAAGATTAGTTTATACTAAATTTGTCTATAATAGAAAAGTATATGCAACAATACATAAACTTGAAGGAAATATGCCAAGCATATATTAATGATAACATTACAAGGTACTTACAATATGTATATATAGTTGAAACAACCTCTCCAAGTCCTCCTTGTCCAACCCCTTGCTCGAAAGATCCACTATCAGAATGACAATACTCTTTTTTCGATTATTCTCCTCCTCTTCACCACGAGAATGCCTCATTTTATAGGCTTTGAGAGGCTCAACCACCTAAGTTATATTTGTAATAATTGAGGATATGACTCCATCAATTGTGGCATCTCCCTTAGATGAAACCTAAATATTGGATTTGAGCCAAACCAACTTGAATCATCTCTAGTTGTCTTTAGAGATAAGGGGGATTTCTTCCCATGATTATCTCAACCAATCAACACTCCCTCAGAATAGGCAACAGAGCGTTGCAATGCTCCCTGTTAGATGGAAAGAGAGCACTAACGCTCCTTGCATATGAGCAGGGGAGCGATGATTTTCCAAAAGTTAGTTAAGATGACCATTTCTCAAGGCAAAACATTTTGCTTAATTTTTCAAATGATGTGGTTTCCCCTTCCAACATGTTCTAGAAGATGTATCAAGTGTTTTCATGGTGTTGTTTGCAATGTGACATATGCAGAATGAAAATGTGAAATTTATGACACTTGTGAAAAAAATGTGACACTTGTGACACTTTCGATAATGAGAATGTGACATTATCGAAGTGAGGAATTTTGACGTGTAACAGATTTCCCCCCAAAGTGTGAAGTCAAAAGATGGAAGCTGATAACTGAAATGCTTTGTATATTTTCGAAGCAAGGGTATGTAGTCAGAGAACCTGGTAGAAGCTTTAAAGAACCATTAAACAAATGTTATCATGTGTTTCAAACCCAAGGTAGGCATACCTATGCCTAGGTAACAAAGAACTTAAGGTATGGTCGCCAACAAATACACTGTGGATCCATGATGATAATGACTAAGGGTATAACCACCAAAGATACAATGTGGATCTATTCCTCCATGACATGAATTGATCGTAGCCATAAGAAATACACAATGGAGCTACGAGATGATAAAACATAGCCACAGACCAATACAATGTGGATCTATGTGATAGTCTATATATCAACATGCTCAAATGATATCCTTCGCAGCCTGGGGAAATCATATAACAGAGTGAATGCTCAACCTAGGGTCTTCATCCCAATCTCGATGTGGTACAAATCTAGCCATGTGAATAGTTGTTTTGATGTCGAACATGGTATAAACCATTTGATTACTGGTCATTGACGTAAACCGTTAACAAGTGCGAGGCAAATCACCAATGATGTCAATGACTCCCAAGGTACCCTAGTAAAAACCAATGAATGTGAATAAATGAGTTGAAGTAAAAAATTCATGGAATCATCCTATTAGAGGTCAATGATGTAAACCTACTGTCGTAGGTGAGGAGGCATGCCATTGAGGCATCCGGGTCCCAAGGTACTAACCAGTTTCTAAGTCTAATTCCCAGATGATGTGTTGAAGTCAATAGGAAAAGACTCGTTGAAAGAGAGCCTTGATGTATCCGTCATCATCAACAAAAAACTGACATAGGAAAGAGATGTAATATGGTGGATCAAATGAGTATAGACTGACATGGGTATTGAAACTAGAAATTTGTGATGGTTGACTCTCGAGGTGAATACTTCCCTTGAAAACTGAGGCACAACATGAGACTTTGCAGCATAAGCGTAACGTGGACCAAAACATAATGCAACAGACACTGTGACATTCATCAGATGAACCAAAGGAGTGGAAAGACTCATAGGATTGGTTTCGTGCAAAGGTTTAGCGGATTATCCAAGTGTTCAAAATGCAGGTGAAAACAAGTGTCATGTTCAAGGGAGACTGCAAGAGTTACTTGTAAAAATTCTAAAAGACAACTTGACCTACTTCCTTCAATTCCCCCCCCCATCTAGATAGATGAGTACCTCTTTTTTATTTTTACGAGCTTGAGGAGGATAACACATGCTTGATATAACTCACCTTCGGTAAGTTCCTCTTCCTTTTCTTAACGAACTGGAAGAAGTAAGGGTTCATCCCCATATGTACCCTTCAATGTGTAGTTTAGTGAGTCCAGAGAAGGAAAACTCGATGGTTTTTCATGTTTAGAGAGTCTGAAAATAACTTAAAGTTGACTCCAGGGTTGTCCTTTTTCGTAATTTTAGTCTCCGAGGTCCAAAAAAGAGATAAATATTACTCAGAAGATGCCCTTTCGAACCTTTTAATGAGTGTGAAAGGAAGAAAGATCACTCAACAATATTTTCATGTTTAGAGAGTTTGAAAAGAGCTTAAAGGAGACTCCAAGGGGTTCCTTTTTCGTATAACCTTTACGAGTCTGAAAAAGTGATAAAAGTTTACTCGGTCACATTCTCATGTATTTAAGAGCAGCTTAGTATTGGTTTCATTTTTACAAAATCTTGAAACAAAATTAAACTTATGCTTGTAATTTCCCAACATAATTACCAAAGGTTTTGAGGGATACCTATGGATGGTTGGTACTCTACCCCCAACTTGAAAATTTAGCAGCTTAAATCTAGAATGATAAGCAAATACTGGAGACATGCCCCCCCAAGCTTCATTTCATTTGTCGACTTTGAGGTTGTCACCAATTTATTTACTAGATGGAGAAAAAGGATAAGGGTGGATGAAAGGAAGGTTCAAATACGAAACCTAACGAAAGACTCTACTCGACATCTATGAGATCTAGATAAAGACTTGACTCGATATCTATGAGATCTAGAGAAAGAATCGACTTGTTAGGAGAGGTGACTGTTTCATTTTTTAATGAGCTTGACACAGGAAAAGAACTATGCTCAGGACCTCTGTTTCATTTTTTAATGATCTTTCCACAAAGAAGCAAACCTATGCTCATGGATTTGGGTTCAATCCCCAGATTTTTGTTAGTTTTTTTAATGAGCTTGCTACAGAGAAGAAAAGCTATCCTTAAGGTTTCTGGTTCAATCCCCAGATTTTTGTTTCATTTTTTAACGAGCTTTCTACAGAGAGGAAAACTATGCTCGTAACCTCTTCTTGATCATGGATTCTAAGAGGACAATGATCTGGAAGGAATACATGTCAAGGGACAAACGTCAATCATGGCTTCCAAGAGATCTTCGCTAGATGGAAAAAAAACACTCTGGAAGGAACACATGTCGAAGACCTCGATAAGGGTAGGGATATCTGGCTCTAATATCCCTATCAAAGATATATCCATGTCAACTACTAGATCTAAGTCAAGAGAAGGGATATAATCCCTCTCGTGTGGGGTTGAACGCATGGGGAAGGTTGTTACATAATTTACCTATGGTGGGAAGGACATCGTTGACATGTAAAAACTGTTCAGGGAAGGTGGATGGTTTCCCATCTGATGAGGGTCAATGAATGAAAGTTGGTCGATCGTTACTATGTTTCTATTGTGAGGGAAACACATCACTTGAAAGAGAGTGGAAACAAAATATCTCATAATGTAGACATAGTCTTTCCTCAGGAGTAGGTTAAAGTCCAAGGGGTCGTGAACTACCATCACATAGACGTAGACCATTTTTCCTCCCAAAGTAAATGGAAACTGAGGAAGGATCCCTAAAGGTTGAAGATATCTTCTATCAAAGGCCAACATATTCTGAGTCACGGGAACAAGATGTGGGGAACCAAAATCTTGCCAAGCATTCGTAGATAAGATGATAGCAGGATAACCTTCATCTATTATAGTGTTACTAATATTCCTATCAAAATCTTGCACGGTGATTTAGAAAGGCACGTAAGAAGGAAGACGAGGTTCTGTCAAATGATTCCAATTAATAGAAATCATCTCATTGCTTGAAGAGGGTTCCATCAGGACGAGTGGAGTGCCCCCTTGTGCGGGTGAATCAATATTAATGAGGTAGAACTGAGCAACATCCTCACTCTTTGAATGAGTGGGATCGACTGATGAAGGAACCAAATCGACCACTTTGGTTGCACTCTTCAAGGGAGGAGTGGGATCGACCGACGACGAAACTAGATCGACCACTTGGGCTACACTCTTCAAGGGAGGAGTGGGATCGATTGATGACGGAACCAGATCGACCACTTGGGTTGTACTCTTTAAGGGATGAGTGGGATCAATTGATGACATAAATGGATCGACCATTTTTTCACTCTTCATATGAAGAGTGGGATTGATCGATGACAGAACTGGATCAACCACTTGGGTTAGTGGTTCAACCGAGGATGAAACCAGATTGACCACCTGATCAACCAGACTGACCGGGGATGGAACTGGATTGACCAGTCCATCAAATAATGACAGTTTTGAATAAATATTACAATGACCAGTTAGAAGTTGAAGCTTTTCCAAAAGTCAAGAAGCCTCATCCATACAAGGGAAAAGGTGAGAGTAATGATCACCTTCGCATAAAAAGCAAGAAAATTTGACAGTTCTATTCTTCTTACCAACCTTAATGTCACTAGATGACGGGGTGTCACCAACATGTCCTACAGGGGCTGATGATGTGGAAGACCACATTTCTAATACCTTGGGGAGACCAAGGAAATCCCTCAGAAAGTGGTTACCCTTATAAATCCTGCAAGGGTACCTAGGCTTACTGGTTGTTTGGGTGATCTTATCATCATCAACACTCCCATCATGATTAATAGTAACGGGTTATTCTCAGAACCCAATGAAGATCTTATTGGTGAAGAAGGTGAAGGATCAACACGAGGTTGATTCTTTTGGGGGGAAGTGCTTACAAAAAAAGAACTTGCTACATTCGCGATTACCAGAGTAGAAAACAATCATACCAGTAACCCAATTGTGAGAACTGGGAGGCTCAAAGTAGCGATGTAAGGAGGGCCAACGTTTCCATAGGAAGGAAAAAAAAAAGGTTCCCCCAGAGTAGGGGTTTCTTCATTGGTCATTCTCAGAACTGACGCCATTAAAAACATATCCAAACTAGATTTTGATAGGGAAAACAACCAACACACGCTAAAAATCTAGGAAGCAAGAAAACAAACAAAACGTTCTCACAATGAATGCACTAGTTGGTGATGAAATACAATGTCGCGGGAACAATGTAAGAAGGGGCTGATATAGAGTGGGTGGAAAAGTTACGTTGATGACCTACTTAACGGACTTACACCTTGGTGCAAGATTCCACACAATAAATGTGGATTTACCCTCCAAGGAGCTCGAGTGAGTTTGGCCAATGTCGATTCCAGGTACAACGAAGACTTTCCCCTTCATTGTCACCTCATTTATTATCTCTAAATAAATGCCACTAAGGTTACCAAATACAACAATGATTCCTGGGGAAACAATCGATAGTCCGATATATGCGCAAGGGCAGGGTAACTAATCCCGAAATCGACTTGAGAAGGCCCGCACAGGGTTGTTTTCTCAAGTGACCCCCAATAATATGCGCAACCACTACACCAAGACCAACAAAGCATGGTTAGTAACTCTACTGGTATGAATGTGACCTCGTGATTGACCCTTGTGTGAGAAGGGCTTCCTAGGACAAAATGTAGTAAATGGATTTCACCGCTCCCTAACTCAAGATTCTATGTTTTTTTACAACTTTGGAAAGTTATATCTCACACCTATTCCAAATCCCTACAACTAATATAATGTAGGTTGCAAAGAGACCTAGAAATAAAAGTTTCTATGTAGATTTTAATTAAGGCACACATGTTATTAAGTTGTTGTTACTCAAGAGGAAAATGGCGTGGACTAAATGATGTTTTGACCCACTCTAAACAATGAAAAGAAATGAGAATGAAAATATTTCACTTCGATGAAAACTATATTACGACAAGGAGAAAACGTTTATCATTGCCAGATGCACAATGTCCCAAAATTTTATTAAACTCATCAATATCAAGATCCTCAAGAAATGAGCCAAAGAGACTGTACACCAATACACGATTCAAGACTAAAAAATGCCAAAAACCATGCAATTTTGCTACTTCAAATGCAAAGATGCCCCCAATATAATGAAAAGAAAGAAATTAAAACTTTTTATTTCAAAGATACACTAAAATAAATAATGATTTTCTTCAAAACAAAAGCAACCCAAAGAAATCCACAAGACAAAGTACAGACTCTAGGCAAAAATATCTGCAAGATAGACTAGGAAAAACTAAGCAGAAAAGGGGAGAAATCACCAAAAAAGGAGATAAACGCTCTTGTTTTCAAGGGAATAGAGAATTTTAGCGCTCTGATATACACTACATGGGAGCAATGATTACATATCAATTCTCTGATATACACTCTAGGGGAGCGCTACCATTCCCAGAAACTCAGAACAAAGGTTTAAAACTCAGAAAAATTCACCCAAAATTCCCATAATTTTATGAAATTGTCAATGAAGAGGGGAGCAAAGAAATAGATCAGGAACAAACAATGAAAATGATCTAAAAGTGGGAAAAAGGCAGATATGATCTAAGGAAATAAAAGTCAATGTCCTTCCCCAATGGACTTGTCAATTTTTGTTATAGGAAAATTCCCCCGCGGACATGTGAATATCCTCTTGGATTCTAGACCCCTACTACCAAGACATAAACATACAAATGGACACTAAAATCCCTTTGAATTCAATTATGTAATCAGAAAGAGAAAGAGAAGGAATAAAGTGTGATGTACCTTATACCATGGTTTGTCCTCGCTGCCTCCAATCTGAGTTTGATCCCCAAACTTTTCAGCATCACTCAATACCTGCAATGCAATGGATAACAACAAGACAAATAAATCCTACTCTACTCTACAATATTAGACTAATCAAATTCATCTATCAAGAGCGACGATCATATGCAACAATACACAATCTTGAAGGGAATAGGCCAAGTAATATTAATGAGAACTTTAAAGAGATACTTACCATTTGTAGATGTAATTGCAACATCCTCTCAAATTTCTCCTCGTCCAACCCTTACACAATGCTCCAAAGATCATAATATTGATATCCAAAAGCTTCCTCCCAAGATCATAAGTTTGATACCTCTAATCTGCCTCATTCCTCTTCTCCATGGAAAACCCCTCATTATATAGGATTTGGAGGCTTAACCACCATGGAGAGGATCATTCATCAGATCCACTAAAATGGGATCTCCAAGATATTTAGGGAGAAAATATCTCTTAAGGATTTTATGGAGGAAATATCTCTCAAGGATTTTAAGAATAAAATATTTCAACCATCCATGAGATCCTCAACCTCCCCTTAAAAATAGGAAACCAAATGTGAGGTGGATTCTCACACCAAAATAATTTCCTTTTCATGAATATTAATAATAATTCATGTGCACATAGTATTTTGAGCTTCATATAATATATTTCTCCTCCACATTGACTAGGGATTGTGTCATATGTTATTTTGTGGTGTCGAGGTGTATGTGACACTTAGCAAGGTCCATATGACACTTTTGCGACACTTGTGACACTTAGGGTGAGGTACCTAGGTGTGGAAATTTGATGTGTAACACCCTTATATGAAACACTTTTCTTCTTGAATCAAAACCATCACCAATTTTACCTGTCAAATCAACTATTGTTATTTTAGTCTCATCACCTAAATCATACCCCAAGTCTATTGGTCATGTTGTTGTTGCAAATTTTTGCTTCCCTTTCCTCTCTTTGAACCACTTCGGTCTCTTCTCTGGGTGCAATTTCCAACAATGGTCATCATCATGCTCTTCTTTCTTGCAATGCTTGCAAGACTAAAATTGAATTTTCCCTCTTCACATTCCCCTCTCTTTTGTCTTCTTTCCTTGAAGACGATTCCTCTGATACACCAACTCCTTTTTTCCCTGCTTCAATATACATTTCTTGAACAAAAACCTCATCAATATTAGTAAGTCCAAACATAAATACAGTGTTACGAATATGTGCAGGTAAACCTCCTATATAATTGATAAGATTTTCTTGTGTATGTAATAGAATATTTAATATTAATTCCATCTAACAAAATTCATCTGTGTATTCTTGCACCATTTTTCCTTTTCTTAGTTTAAGACTTTTCCATTCAATTAAATCATTTTCCTTATAACCCAAAGGAAAAAATTGCTTTCTAAGTGGAAAAAAAAATCTTGCCATGATGGAAATACATTACCAACTTGTTGAGTACCATGTTGCAACTTACTCTGCCACTAGATGAGTGTTGTTACTGCAAGACAAAGTGATACCAATTTGATTTGGTTTTCCTCATCATTGATTTGTTGCACGCTGCAATAAACTTCCATATGTCTGACCCAATTATCAAGCCTCTCAACATTGACTTCATCATCATACATGGGAAAATCAAATTTTACATCAAGATTAAGTAATAACATATCAGGATTATGTTTATTAGAATGTTTTCTTGCAGTGGAATTTGAACTTGTACTTGAAGAAGAAGAAGATGATGGATATGAAGGAGGAGTTTTAGGAGAGTCCTCTCCTTCTTCACTTTTGGCTTGCTTTGAAGATTCCCCTTGAAGTGGAAGGAGATATTAATGAAATAATGTTTCATCCATCATAAAGAATACATAACATAAACTAAACATTGAAAACTAAAAACCATAATGCCAAGATTGTTAACGGATTTCGGTAAGGTTCCCTACATCTCCGAGCCTTTGTCTCAATGGGGAAGGATTTCTTATTAATATTCAATGCTACAAAATTACAACAAAAGTATCTCAAATGGATTAAAAAATGGTATGTCTTTGTTCTTATCTATGTCAAGAATCCAACACAACAGACGTCACTGAAAAAGGTTGAGTGTAGCTCCCGGAAATGGCCTCCAAAGTTCATTTCCTCAATGGCTTCCCTGCATAAAAATGGCTTAGGATTCATGAATTATTCATCATTATGCTAATATGATCCTTTTTGGACTGTCAAAAACCTCTGATTTATATAGATCTTGAGTTGGGGATCCTATCCCAAATTCCTCCCAATATCTGGCCTCAAAAAGGGCTCCAAATCCTCAATTTTGGGCAAAAATCCAATAAAATCAGTTGAATAATACAAAAAAATCCATATAATAAAGTTTTTAACCCACATTGGGAAAAATTAGGTCTGTGCTCCCCTGTGTCTCAGGGATCCAGGTCACATGGGAGCATCATATGTACACTCTCTAAGCATTGGTTCCCTATCCCTCTGCCCCGACCTTCGCTCATGGTCACATGCTAAGCCATGTGGCCTCGGGCTGGTCAAACATATACGTGCCCCCAAAAATGGCTCCTAGTATAGATCATGGTTGATCGGGATATCCTCTATCTGAACGGGGCTTGTTGTCACAGGGCCAGACCCAGGGTTCAATGCTTCACCAACGCACCAACAAAACCCTAACTACCGGCCCTTTCGGCAACACCTGCGAAGCAGATGAAGTCTCACCTGAGGTAGAAGCATGGGTGGTTGCAGGACTCAGATGTATGCAACCTAGTTGGGACACAGATATGTGATTACAATACCTTAACATAGCACTTAGCAATTAACATTCATTATCATTTAAACCTTACTCACATCGCAGATTCAAACCCTAATTACAAAACAACACAATATTCAACTAGATCTAACATTTCCAAGCACTTAGCATGTAGAAATAGATCAGATCTAGCATTCATTCACATTATTAAGCACTAAGCTATTATATCATATGCATCTAACATATATCATTGTACTAAGCATACATCACATCAATAACATAAAAACTATATTGCACAAAGCAACCACAACAGATGATATACTTGGTTCACCCTAGCGTGGGGCTACATCCACCAACTCTTCTCTTATTTATTATATTCTCTCAATCTTATATAAGAATAGAGCCATAGGAACCCACTCCACATAGGACATGAGATCTGCGCGCACCTCACCATATCCTCCTTCCCTGAGCTAGGTTTAAGCACAAAGCCTTCTTACAATCTGCACACAAGCTTCTTACAATCTCTTGCACTTAGGTTTGCAAGTTCTTAACACACAGTAAGCACAAAGCCTTTGCAATCACATAGATCAAACTCTAGCACATATCATATTGGCCTCATTACCCTTAGCACCACCTACTTACATCACCTAGCTTTCTATTTATACATTACAAAATGGTCCTAAACATGGGTAAACCTGTGGGCTGACATCCCATACCCTTTACATAAACCCTAAACCAAAAAATTCCCTAAGAAGGGGCCGAGATCACATGATATTCGCTTCACCTGAAGTCCCAAAATTGGTCAAACGTGACCCAACTTCACCAAAACTTGGTCAAGGGCCAACAAGCCCCCAACACTCACCTATGACTCATCCCGATTCACTCTGATCTGGCTAACTCTACCTCAAATGCCTTGAGCTTGGCTCAAGCTGCTTCAACTTGTTGCTTCTCCAGAGTCTCCTGCTCGGTGAACTCCTGAATGACCTTCTCGGTGACAAGTCATTCCAATTGTTGTTCAACTGAGGTGACTACTTGTTCTAGTTGTGCACCTTGTTCTTCAATTTCCTCAAAAACTGTGCAAGATGCATCCTGCACTGGATGGAGTCGTTGGGTCACTTCCATGACCTTGCTGTGAATGGCATGGGTCTGTTGCTGAACTGTGCGATGTTCCTAGGATCTTTTCATCCTCTCAACTAGTGATAGTAGCTTCAACTACGCTTGAACTATTGTTGCTTATTGTTTTTCCTCCTGGAGCTGTGACTCCAGTGTCCTGAGCTCAGGGTCCTCTACAAGGCGCTCATAGGTCTACGCACTTCGAATGATGAGATGTTTGCATTCCAAGGATAATTCCTTGTTTCTCTCAACTATGCTCCTCATAGTTTCTTCTCTTAGATCTCGCACTTCCTTTGGAGTTCTTGGCACTGCTTGTAACTCTAGTTCACCTATCCTCTGTTGGACCTGTTGAATGGCTTTGGAAAGATTCCCTACTTGTATTTCTACTAGGTCTTCTTCCATCTGTTCTAAGCCCGTCATAGAGCGAAGTGCTCTAATTAATGCTTATTTAACTCCAATCTTCTCTGTGAGTAGTTGTTCCTTTCCTTCTGGATATGCGCTCTATACTCTGCAAACTTGGCTTGGATGTTGTCTCTTTCCTATTGTGCAACCCGACGTTGTTCTCTGGCTTCCTCTTTTTCTTACTTTAAGGCCTCTGTGGCCTGCTCTTTTTCCTCCTGGACATGACGAAGGAGAGATTCGGTCACCTCTGCTATTCAATGGAGCTAGGAAGGTTTTTCTCCCAACTTTGTTCCTTCGGATGACGGGGGCACAATAAACACTACGCGAATGGAGTGGAGGGATTGTTGTACCCCTTTAAGATCTGCTTCAATTATTTCTTACATGGTCTCTTGTTTTCCTTCATTACATTGTAAGATATCTTCCGAGGTATCTGAGACAATGGCGATGATGAAATATATGTCATCCATCGTGAGCACAGTCTGCATCTATGGTTTAGTAGCTTTAGACTTCTTCCGCAATGTAGGTTTCATGGGGGAAACCTTTTTTTTTTGGAGACCTCAACATCGTCTATAGGGTCACTAGGCGGTGTTACTTTGCCTTGTTTTTGTTCATCTTCTTATCCTTTGTATTCTTCTTTGTCTACTTCGTCATCACCTCCCCCTCTGGGTGAGTCTGAAGCAGTCTCTTCTGATGCATTGTTCAGCTTCTGTACCTCTTCCTTTTTCTTCCTTCTGCTACTGCTGGGTGCATCATACTCTTCGCGAGTGACTAGAGGACTTCCAATTAGGCCAGGGTCAGAAAGTTTTGCCTGGTCGACTGATACAAGGAGCTCTGCGGGCCACTCCTTATTTATTTCTCCCATGTCCTCTTCAGTGAGCTTGTAGGAAGATTGTATCTCTTCTTTTTGTTCATCTCCTCACACAGTGATATAAATAAAATTTCTATATGCGCGGAAATTCACAAATGGTCTGAATCTATGCAGTTTATTCGATGTCATGCGAGGGGAAGACTCAATATCCTTCTTCAACTATAGGTAATAGGTGTGGAACACCACGTTTGACTACCATTGTTTATCCATGCCTCTCAAATACCAGAGCATGGTGAACTTCGCAGCTAAGGGTTTTGATGGCTCAATCTCAGGGAAGGTCGCACCTTCCAGCATCTCCCAAGCAATGAAGGTGATGAGGATCAACAACCACCTAAAATGGAACTCATATCCCTAATCATAAGCTTCACGACAGTCTTGATCTAACTAGTTGATGAGGAAGCTCGCCCATTTCATTTGTAGTCCTTCCACGCATTTTCCTGCGAGGTTGACAACAAACCCCGTGACCTGCGTGGGTATGTTCTTCCTTACTAGTTTACCAGCAATCAACTGGAAGGATAGGCACACTGCATCATTATGGATGGATGCTACCTTGTAGCCCCACTTCCCCTTTTCTACATCTCCATAGGTGTCTTTGATTATCTGTGCCAAGGCGCGATCTGCAGCCTTTCCTGGATAAAATTCTTGTGGTTCTGGTCCTTGCATGCTTAGTCCAGTGATCCTATGGATCGGCGCTGGATCGACAGTGATATGCCTGTCCAACCACAGATAACCACCATGGAAGAATGACAATAGGATCTTAACGCATGCATTAACCTCCTGATGTCTTCCGAAGTGTGGTATCTTCATCACATTCAAGATAGTGGACCTCGCGATGTCCATAGTCCACATCTGGGGGATGATCTTCAACTTATTCCCCTTTGTCTTGGTCAAGTACTTGTATGGCGTGAGCATGCCATAGATCTTGCGGTCTCCTAGGTTATAGTCACTGATATTCAATGTCAAAATCCTCTCCAACTGTGGTTTGACTGCGCATATCCCCTTCGGGAGGTACATAGTGATGACTGTGTAATCGAAGTCCCTCGGGACACTGTCATGACTCACCGTACCAGCCAGAGGTGGGATGTAGATGGGCATGATATATGGGATGAGCTTCACATTCACTAAGTCATCACGATGCTTCGTTCGTTTCTCGGTCGCAACTCGAGATGGTCCAGATCCACGAGAAGTCGACGAGGATGCTTGCACTCCTCTAGTCGACGAGGCTTGGATGCCCGCGGGAATCACTTTCTCGACCATGAGGTCTATTAGAATCTCTTTGAAAACTTTTTCTACTGCTCTAATTTCGTTCGACATGCACACTCAATATATGATATCTCAGGTTGGTGAACAACACTCAATGTAACAAAACAAATGGCGAGGTTTCAATGATCATTGCGCGAAAGCAACTAGTTCTCTGTGGGCTCGGATAATCACAATTGGAAAAAGTGTTCTCGGTGAAATGCTCAACAGGATAAATAGAAAATGACGTAATGGAGTCTATCAATGGGCAGGAACACCTCAATTAATGTTATTCCATCCATTATGGTGTGGTTCCAATGGTCTAGGAGTGAACATTCCGGTAATAACTACGTTTCTAGCCATTTTGGAGCGTCGTTCTAACGGTCGGGATGCCGCCAATGGTCCTATTGCTTCACCATGGTGAAGTTCCAATCCTCGTTGTTCTGATATCTCGGCGAAGTTCCAGTTCTACAAACCTTCTTTCTCCAGAGTCCTCTCTGGAACGTCCTGTAACTTTTCTAACTTTGCTTTCTTCTTGCTGAGCTTCTTGGCTTTCTTTTCCTGAAATCTGAGTCACTGGTTTCCTCTTTCCATTATCATTCTTATCTCCTCTTGGCATGGTAACTTCACACTGTAGAGGGTCTTTCATAGGGTTCAAGGGTGATACTTCTTCTCTTTCTAGGGTAGGTGCTCTACTCTCTTGTACAGACAAGTGTTTCCAGTCTTCCTATGTTCTTTCAACTTTGATGCCTAGATTGGTCCTTATTAGCTTCGACTGGTTCTCTTCTTATTCCAGTAAGTGCGCTATTCTCCTAGCCATGAAATCTCTTAGTTCCTACTTTTTCTGTTCTAGATCCTCCTCTTCTTGTTTCCTTTGTATCTGATCTTTCTCAATCCAGGTTTTTCCTAGCAAAATAGCAAATGGGGCGTTGTTCTCAATAAATTTAACGATCTCAAATTCTTCTTCTGTCGAAGTACCATGAGCACTCATAGATGTCTGGGTAAGTCTTCCACATAGGGTTATCATCTTTCCTCTAAATAAACTATTCCTCCTAATGAAGGAACCATAGCAGGCTTTCCCAAAATTTCCCAAGTTCTTTTTGTCATGATATTCACCTACGTTTCCTCATCTAGGACACAGTCTATGTCAAAGTCTCCTATTCTTGTTTCTATGTGCTCCTTCTCTTTTAAGATCTCTGATAAGTTGATATCTCTGTGATCGTTCAGGGTTTCTTTCATTTGTAATAATACAGTCTTTGATTCTTTCCAGGGTTCTATCATATCCTTAGTTTCTTGGCCTATCTCATAGTTTTCTTGTCTCATATTCATCTTTTCAACTTTTTCAATCATTCTAAGGCAATCCAAAACTTCATGTCTAGTAGCCTTACAATAAAGGAAAATAGGACCTCTACTAGGGAATTCCTTAGCAAGATGTCTTGGTCTTCTACAACTATAACAAAGAGTTAACCCTCTCTTTCTTTTGAACAATCCCCAACCTTTCTTGTACCGCGCACTGCGATCATAGTGGTGGGTTTACAAAAAATTATTTCTAGGATATTGCATCCATTTGTTAGTCCAACAATTCTTTCTATGCATAGGAATAACATATCTTTCATTATTTCTATCAGATCTATTCATATCAAATCTTCTTTCATCTAGTTGTACCCTATTTTTCAGACTAGGACCAAATCTATTAAACATACCTAGATCCATTCTTTCAAAATAAAAATTTTCACTTATCTTACCTTTATAAGAGCACAAAGCTTCAAGATCTTACCTCTTTTCTTCAGATCAGACTTCTCTTCTTAGCACAGATCTTCACAAGTCAAGCAGTTCTACGCACAGAGCTTTCTCTTTTCTTCAATTCCCAACATTCACAGTTTCAGGTCCAGGCAACAGAACCACTTGTTGGCACAGGGGAAGACCCAGGGTTCAAAGCTTCAACAACGCACCAACAAAACCCTAACTACCGGCCCTTTCAGAAACACCTGCGAAGAAAATGAAGTCTCACCCGAGGTAGAAGCAAGGGTGGTTGCAGGACTCAGATGTTTGCAACCTAGCTGAGACACAAATTTGTGATTAAAATACCTTAACAGAGCACTTAGCAGTTAACATTTATTAGCATTTAACCCTTACTCACATCGCAGATTCAAACCCTAATTACAGAGAAACGCAGTATTCAACCAGATCTAGCATTTCCAAGCACTTAGCACATAGACATATATCAGATCTAGCATTCATTCACATTACTAAGCACTAATATATTATTTCAAATGCATCTAACATATATCATTGTACTAAGCATACATCACATCAA
Source organism: Picea sitchensis (assembly GCA_010110895.2). NCBI lineage: Eukaryota > Viridiplantae > Streptophyta > Pinopsida > Pinales > Pinaceae > Picea > Picea sitchensis. Next base: position 24,378 of record SNQJ01S0087230.1, on the reverse strand, counting down.
TAACATAAAAACTATAATGCACAAAGCAACCACAACACAGGATATACACGGTTCACCCTAGCGTGGGACTACGTCCACCAACTCTTCTCTTCTTTATTATCTTCTCTCAATCTTCTACTAGAACAGAGCCATAGGAACCCACTTCGCATAGGACAGGAGATCTGCGCACACCTCGCCAGATCCTCCTTCCCCGAGCTAGGTTTAAGCACAAAGCCTTCTTACAATATGCACACAAGCTTCTTACAATCTCTTGCACTTAGGTCTGCAAGTTCTTAACACACAGTAAGCACAAAGCCTTTGAAATCACATAGATCAAACTCTAGCACTTATCATCTTGGCCTCATTACCCTTAGCATCGCCTACTTACATTGCCTAGCTTTCTATTTATACATTACAAAATGGGCCTAAACATGGGTAAACCCATGGGTCGACATCCCATACCCATTACATAAACCATAAACCCAAAAATTCCCTAAGAAGGGGTCGATATCCCGTGATCTCCGCTTCGCTTTGCGCTCCGCCTTCGACTAGCCTGTCGAAGTCCCAAAATTGGTCAAACATGACCCAAGTTCACCAAAAATTGGTCAAGGGCCAACAGGGCTTATCCCCTAAACCTTGCACTTAATCAACATAAATATATAATATGCCACATGCCTAAACAAGTAACATGTGCACTCTGGTGGTTAGCCCATGGTTTATAGTTCGTTGCTCATTCGAAGGTCCCGAGTTTGAATCTTGCGGAGGAGGACACAAAATGTTGAATCGACCCTCATTGGCCACGTATGGGGTGCCATGTGGCACCTTGTGATTGGGCCATGTTTTTCCTTCGAATTGGCCCTGTACACACAATCACTTGCCAAGTCACCTTCCAAGTCAGCCTGCACAGTCAGCTTGCTTGCCACATGTCATGCCTGGAGCATGCCACGTCACTACCACCTGTCAAACTGTACAACCATGTGTTTTCCACACGTCAACTTGTCACTGGTCCACGTCAACGTATGTACTTCCATGTCAATGTCCGTACAACCACGTGTCTCTTTCATACAGTGCCACATGTCAAATTTTTATAGGTCCAACTTAACCCTGAAAATGCAAAAAATCACTGCCATGTGTCAACCTCTGGTGCTACCACGTTTCCATGTTGATGTCATCACAACGTCATGATGACATCATCTGCCACATCATGCTCACGTAATGTTGATGTCAATAGTACGACCTATTGACTTTGACTTCTTTTACTTTTTTGCATGTTTGGGAAATCGATTAGAATGCAATAACTTTCGCATATAGTGTCCATTTTCGGAAACAAATATATGGTCAGAATTGGAGTGACGAGCCCGATGCAATGGCGTTGGTTCGTCTGATTCTGAGAACTTTGATTTTCAGGCCTACCTGGATCCATTTGGATCATTGTTAGAGGCACTTCTTGGTGATCTTGGTACATGATATGGTACATGTTTGATGCATAGTTCATGTATGTGATATGGTACACGGTTGATGTACATGATATGGTACATGGTTGATGTGCATGGTCGATGTACATGGTACGGTACAGGTTCTGGTACAGGGTTGATGTACATTGTTGATGTACATCGTATGGTGATGGTTTTGGTATCCATGTGAGTGGATTTAGTTATAGTTGGTTGATGATGGTATATCTGTGACAGGGACAATGACAGGTTGGATGATTGGTTTATCATCAGTGACAGGTTGATGTGACAGTGGTAGTCACAGGTTGACGTGACAATGATAGTGACAAGTTGGTTCATGTATCAGTGACAATGGTAGTTGCAGGTTGATCAATGGTAGTGACAGTTTTATGACATATGGACAGAGGTGAATTCATGAGACACTTGGCAGGTATAGAATACATGATTCAAAGTAGATTCATAACATTGGATGAAAGCATATTGACAAGTGGAATCAGTTAAGGAAAACAATGAAAGGCACATCATGAAAAGGGAAGATAAATCGTCGGCAGAAGCCATACCGTCAAAGGAAATTGTTGAAAAATATGGTCATTGATGTGAACTTGACAAGCCATGAAGATTTGAAGTCAAGTAATTTTTGAATGTTTTTTATATATGTTAGTGAATTAGAAGAGGAAGAACCAATGGAAAAGTATCTTGGAAGAGAGGAAAGGATGTACAAAAATACCACATTGATCTACACAACATCTAGCAGAGAAGTCAAGGGGAGAGTATTAGTTAGAGAGAGAGACCATATTAGAAGCATTAATACAAAGGGAGATATACCAACAGGGGGAGTTACCCTTTTACCCATGATATCAAAGGGAGAGAAAAATAAATATCAAAGGAGAAATATCAGAAGCAAGAAAATAGGGAGAGCAACCCCACAGGGAGATACCATTTTCAATTGATTTAAAAGGGGGAGAGAAACACGAGGAGAGAAATATCAGGAGCATTGGTCATAGGTGGAGTATGAGTGTTTCCATAAATGCCAAAGGGGGAGATTGTTGGATAGTTGGTTTTCATTGATGTTGTTGGATAGTTGGTTGTCACTGATGTCAACAGAAGTGGTTGTCATTGATTTCAACAGATGTGATGGGTGCATTTGAAGAAGTCTCCAAAGTATTCCCCTTATGGCATAGCTTTAAGCATAGCCCTCACGGGAAGATTCTTTGAAGAAGTCTACAAGAAACCTATATTTGTGGTCATGAATCTTGAAGTTGTTTGAGGAATAAAGACATGAAGTACAATGTAATTGCAAGTAACACACTCATAGATGAATAGTCCTCATCACTCCATTCCCAACAATAGGTGGTACATCACGTAGTTTCTCATGACTGACGAGTTATGAGGTCATGAAGTTGTAAGCCCTGAAGAGTGGTTAAGAAGCCCTTAAATTGTTACAAGTCATTAATTAAAAGGGTAAAGTGGTTATAATAAGAAAGTACAAGTCGACCCTTAAGTTAAGGAAAGAAGTCACTTGGAAAAGTATAAATACACTTCAAGAAACCTCTCATTATTACACACACAACTTTATTGAATATATTCTATGTGAGCACACTTGATCTATTTGGAGAATCTGAGGTAGCTAGTCTAAGGTAACGAAAGAGTAAGGAGTGCGGAAGTCTCAGGATTGCATATTAGAGTGAGTATTTTTGAGAAACCCTAGTTTGACTGAACCCCGCAGGTCAGACTATTGGTGTCTCGTGAGGCACCCCCACGAGTTACTTAGTGTATGTCCCACGAGGCCCTGCGTGACACTCAATTTAGTCCCGCGAGGCTAAGAAAAATTTGAGGAGAATGCTAGTACCAGGTTGTTCAGGCTTAGAAAGAGATATAAGTCTGTAATATTGTGTATCAGGTCAGCTACAGGTGTAAATGTATGTTATTCTATGTGTTTTGAGGCTTGCATCTTGGAAGTTTTGGCACATTCTTGAGGCATGTCTTTGTGAGTTTTGGTATATGCCTTGAGGAACATCTTGGATACTTGGAATATGGTTTGTTGTATGGTATATGATTGAGGAATATCATGAGTGATATGGAACATGTTTGATGGTATCTCTTGGTACATGGTTTATGGATGTTGGCACATGCTTCAGGAACATGGTTTGAGGTACATCTTGGTTATATGTTGGTGATGCTATATTCATTCCTTTAGTATATTTTTGAGGCATCGATATATTCTTGAGGCACGGCTTTGCTTCTTGTTCCGAGGCACATATTTGGCACATGTATGAGGTGCATTTCTTGGTGGTATTGATGCATGTTTGAGGAAAATCTTGATGAGGTTACAACACATGTTTGATGTAAATGCATTGTATTTTGTGGTACATGCTTGAGGCATGTCTTGGTGATGTTGGTACACGTTGAGAAACATCTTGATTATATCATGGTAGATTGTTAGAAACACATCTTGGCTATCTTGGTATCTGGTTTGGTACATGTCATGGTGACATTATCACATGTTTGAGGAACTTCATTCATGATATCGTATGGTACATTATGTATGGAATGATTGAGACATATCATGAGTGATATGGTATATGGTTGAGGCACATGTTATGGTATTGGTTTTGGTTCATGAGTTGATGATGATATGGTACATTGCTAGTGGCACTTCTTGGTGATCTCGGTGCATGATATGGTATATGTTTGATGCATGGTTGATGTACATGATATGGTACATGGTTGATGTACATGATATGGTATATGGTTGATGTGCATGGTTGAGGTACATGGTATGGTACCGTTTCTGGTACAAGGTTGGCGTACATGGTTGATGTACAATGTATGGTGATGGTTTTGGTATCCATGTGAGTGGATCTGGTTATAATTGGTTGATGATGGTATATCAATGRCAAGGATAGTGACAGGTTGGATGATTGGTTGATCATCAATGGCATATTTATGTGACAGTGGTAGTCACAGGTTTATGTGACAATGATAGTGACAGGTTGGTTGATGTATCAGTGACAATGCCAGTTACAGGTGGATCAKTGGTAGTGATAGTTTATGAAATATGGACATAGGTGAATTCATGAGACACTAGGAAGGTACATAAGACATGATTTAGAGTAGATGCATAACAATGGATGAAATAATATTGACAGGTGGAATCAACTAAGGAAAACAATGAAATTCACATCATGAAAAGGGAAGAGAAATCGTCAGCAGAAGCCATACCATCTAAGGAAATTTTTGAAAAATATGGTCATTGATGTGAACTTGTAGAGCCATGAAGATTTGAATTCAAGTGATTTTTGAATTATTTTTATATATGTCAGTGAATTACAAGAGGAAGTGCCAATGGAAAAGCAACCTTGGAAGAGAGGAAAGGATGTAGAGAAATATCGCGTTGATCTACAATGCATCTAACATATAAGTCAAGGGGAGAGTATTATTTAGAGAGAGACACCAAATTAGAAACATGAAGACAAAGCGAAACATAGTGATAGGGGGAGTTACCTTTTTACCCATGATATCAAAGGGACAAAAAAAGAAAGATTGGAAGCACAAAGATAATGGGAGAAACCCCAAAGAGATATACCCTTTTCCATTGATGTCAAAATGGGAGAGAAACATGAGGAGAGAAATATCATGAATATTGGTCATAAGTGGAGTATGAGTGTTGGAGTATGGATTTTTCCATCGATGCCAAAGGGGGAGATTGTTGGATAATTGGTTTTCATTGACGTTGTTGGATAATTGGTTGTCATTTATGTCAACATAAGTGGTTGTCATTGATGTCAACATATGTGATGGGTGCATTTGAATAAGTCTCCAAAGTGGTCCCCTTATGGCGTATATTTAAGCATGCCCTCATAGGAAGACACTTTGAATAAGTCTACAAGAAACCCAGACGTTTGGTCATGAATCCAAAAGTTGTTTGAGGAATAAAGACATGAAGGACAATGTAAATGCAAGTAACACACTCATAGATGGATATTCCTCGTCATTCCATTTCCAATGGTAGGTGGTACATCATGTAGTTCCTCCCAGTTGAGGAGTTATGAGATCATGAAGTTGGAAGCCCTGAAGAATGGTTAAGAAGCCCCTAAATAGTTACAAGTAATTAATTAAAATAATAAAGCGGTTATAACAAGAAAGTGTAGGTCAACCCTTAATTCAAGGAAAAAAGTCACTTGAAAAGTATAAATACACTTCAAGAAGCCTCTCATTATTACACACACAACTTTATTGAATATCTTCTATGTTAGAACACTTGATCTATTTGGAGAATATGAGGTAGATGGTCTGAGGCAACGAAAGAGTAAGGAGTGTGGAAGTCTCGGGATTACAAAGGAGAGCGAGGGTTTTTTAGAAACCCTAGTTTGGTTGACCCCTACAAGTCATACTATCGACATCCTATTGCTTAGTTCCTATCATACGAGGCCCCGCGTGACACTCATCTTGGTCCCATGAGGCTACGACAGATCTAAGGATAATGTTAGTACCAGGTTGTTGAGGCTGAGAAACAGCTATAGGTCTGTAATATTGCGTATCAGGTCAACTACAGGTGTAAAGGTATGTTATTTTATGTTTTTTGAGGCTTTCATATTGGAAATATTGGCACGTGCTTGAGGCATGTCTTTGTGAGTTTTGGTATATGCCTTAAGGCACATATTGGTTACTTGGAATATGGTTTTTTGTATGGTATATGCTTGAGGAATATCATGAGTGATATGAAACATATTTGATGGTATCTCTTGGTACATGATTTATGGATGTTGGCACATGCTTGAGGCACATGGTTTGAGTTACATCTTGGTTACATGTTGGTGATGTTATGGTCATGCCTTTAGTATCTTGTTGAGGCATTGGTATATTCTTGAGGCACATATTTGGTGCTTGGTATGAGGAACATCTTTGGCACATGTATGAGGTGCATTTCTTGGTGATATTGATGCATGTTTGAGGCACATATTGATGAGGTTATGGCACATGTTTGAGGTACATGCATTGGATGTTATGGTTGAGGCACATGTTATGGTATTGGTTTTGGTTCATGAGTTGATGAAGATATGGTACATTACTAGTGGCACTTCTTGGTGATATTGGTAAATGATATGGTACAGGTTTGATGCATGGTTGACATACATGGTTGATATGCATGGTTTAGGTACATGGTATGGATGATGTGACATTGTATGGTGATGGTTGATGTACATTATATGGTGATGGTTTTGGTATCCATGTGAGTGGATATGGTTATAGTTGGTTGCTGATGGTATATCAGTGACAGGGATAATGATAGTTTGGATGATTGGTTGATCATCAGTGACAGGTTGATGTGACATTGGTAGTCATAGGTCGATGTGACAGTGATAGTTTAGTTGATGTACCAGTGACAATGGCATTTACAGGTGGATCAATGGTAGTGATAGTTTAATGACATATGGACAGAGGTGAATTCATGAGACACTTGGTAGTTACAAAAGACATGAGTCAAAGTATATGCATAATCATGGATGAAAGAATATTGATAGGTGGAATAATTTAAGGAAAATATTAAAAGGCACATCATTATAAGGGAAGCGAAATCGTCAGCAGAAGCCATATCGTCAAAGGAAATTGTTGAAAAATATGGTCATTTATGTGAACTTGACAAGCCATGAAGATTTGAAGTCAAGTAAGTTTTGAATGCTTTTTATATATGTTAGTGAATTACAAGAGGATGACCAATGGATAAGAAGCCTTGGAAGAGGGGAAAGTATGTACATAAATCCCAAATTGATCTACACCACATCTGGCAGAGAAGTCAAGGGGAGAGTATTAGTTAGAGAGAGAGAGACCAAATTAGAAGCATGAAGACAAAGGGAGACATACTGATAGGGGGAGTTACCCTTTTACCCATGATATCAAAGGGAAAGAAAAAGAAATATCAAAAGAGAAATATCATAAGCATGAAGATATGGGGAGCAGCCCCAAAGAGATATACCATTTTCCATTGATGTCAAAGCGAGAGAGAAACATGCAGAGAGAAATATCATGAGCATTGGTCACAGGTGGAGTGTGAGTGTTGGAGTATGAGTGTTTCCATCAATGCCAAAGGGGGAGATTATTGGATAGTTGGTTTTCATTGATGTCAATAGAAGTGGTTGTCATTGATGTCAATAGATGTGATGGGCGCAGTTGAATAAGTCTCCAAAGTGGTGTGGTCATGAATCCTGGAGTTGTTTGAGGAATAAATACATGAAGGACAATGTAATTTAAAGTAAAACACTCATATATGGATATTCCTCATCATTCCATTTCCAAGGGTAGGTGGTACATCACATAGTTCCTCATGGTTGAGGAGTTATGAGATCATGAAGTTGGAAGCCCCGAAGAATGGTTAAGAAGCCCCTAAATAGTTACAAGTCATTAATTAAAAGGGTAAAGTGGTTATAAAAAAGAAAGTACAAGTTGGCCCTTAATTCAAGGAAATAAGTCACTTGGAAAAGTATAAATACACTTCAATAATCCTCTCATTCTTACACACACAACTTTAGTGAATATCTTCTATGTGAGAACACTTGATCTATTTGGAAAATCTAAGGTATATAGTTTGAGGCAACAAAAGAGTAAGGAGTGCGGAAGCCTTGGGATTGCAGAGGAGAGATAGGGTTTTTGAGAAGCCCTAGTTTGGTTGACCCCTAYGAATCAGACTATTGGCGTCCTATGAGGAAACCCTATGGGTTTCTTAGTGCCTGCCACACAAGGCTCCGTGTGACACTCATCTTGGTCCCACAAGGCTATGAAAAATATTAGGAGAATTATAGTACYAGGTTGTTGAGKCTGAGAAAGGGCTATAGGTCTGTAATCTTGTGTATTAGGTCAACTACAGGTGTAAAGGTATGTTATTTTATGTGTTTTGAGGCTTGCATATTGGAAGGTTTGGCACATGATTGAGGCATGTCTTTGTGAGTTTTGGTATATGCCTTGAGGCACATCTTGTATAATTGGAATATGGTTTATTGTATGGTATATGCTTGAGGAATATCATGAGTGATATGGTACATGTTTGATGGTATCTCTTGGTACATGGTTTATGGATGTTGGCACATGCTTGAGGCACCTGGTTTGAGGTACATATTGGTTACATGTTGGTGATTTTATGGTCATTCCTTTAGTATCTTATTGATGCATTGTTATATGCTTGAGGCACATATTTGGTGCTTGGTCTAAGGCACATCTTTGGCACATGTATGAGGTGCATTTCTTGGTGATATTGATGCATGTTTGACGCACATATTGATGAGGTTATGGAACATGTTTGTGGTACTTTCTTGAGGCATGTATTGGTGATGTTGGTACATGTTGAGAAACATCTTGATGATATCATGGTACATTGTTAGAGACACATCTTGGCTATATTGGTATCTAGTTTGGTACATGTCATGGTGATGTTATCACATGTTTGAGGCACTTCATTAATGATATCTTATGGTACATTGTGTATGGAATTATTGAGACATATCATGAGTGATATGGTATATGGTAGAGGCACATGTTATGGTATTGGTTTTGGTTCATGAGTTTATGATTATATGGTACATTTCTAGAGGTACTTCTTTGTGATATTGGTACATGATATGGTACAAGTTTTATGCATGGTTGATGTACATGTTTGATATACATGATATGGTACATGGTTTATGTACATGATATGGTTCATGGTTGATGTACATGGTATGGTACATGGTTGACATACATGGTTGATGTACGTGGTATGGTGATGGTTTTGGTATCCATGTGATTGGATCTGGTTATAGTTGATTGATGATGGTATATCAATGACAAGGATAGTGACATGTTGGATGATTTGTTGATCATCAGTGATAGGTTGATATGACAGTGGTAGTCACATGTTGATGTGACAGTGACAGTGGCAAGTTAGTTGATGTATCAATGACAGTGGAAGTTACAGGTGGATCATTGGTAGTGATAGTTTTATGACATATAGATAGAGGTGAATTCATGAGACATTTGGAAGGTACATAAGACATGATTCAGATTAGATGCATAGCAGTGGATGAAAGCATATTAATAGGTGGAATCAGTTAAGACAAACAATGAAAGGAAAATCATGATAAGGGAAGATAAATAGTTAACAAAAGCCATAATTTCAAAGAAAATTGTTGAAAAATATGTTCATTGATGTGAACTTGAAGAGCCATGAATATTTGAAGTCAAGTAATTTTTGAATGCTTTTTATATATGTCAGTGAATTACAAGAGGAAGCACCAATGGAAAAGCATCCCTAGAAGAGAGGAAAGGATGTACAAAATTCCCACATTGATCTACACCACATATAGAAAATAAGTCAAGGGGAGAGTATTAGTCAGAGAGAGATACTAGATTAGAATCATGAAGAAAAATGGAGACATGCCTACGGGGGGAGGTACCCTTTCATGATATCAAAGGGAGAGAAAAAGAAAGATAAAAGGAGAAAGATTATAAGCATGAAAATAGGGGGAGCATCCCCAACATAGACACCCTTTTCCATTGATTTCAAAGGGGGAGAGAAACATGATGAGAGAAATATCAGGTGCAGTGGTCATAGGTGGAGTATGGGTGTTGGAGTATGAGTGTTTCCATCAATGCCAAAGGGGGAGATTGTTGGATAGTTTGTTGTCATTTATGTTATTTGATAGTTGGTTGTCATTGATGTCAAAATAAGTGGTTGTCATTGATGTCAATGGATGTGATGGGTGCATTTTAAGAAGTCTCCAAAGTGGTCCCCTTATGGTGTAAMTTTAAGCATGGCCCTTAGGGGAAGACACTTTGAAGAAGTATACAAGAAACCCAGAGGTGTGGTCATGAAGCTCGAAGTTGTTTGAGRAATAAATACATGAATTAAAATGTAAATGCAAGTAACACACTCATAGATGGATAGTATTTGTCATGCCATTCCCAACGGTAGGTGGTACGTCACATATTTCCTCACAATTGAGGAGTTATTAGGTCATGAAGTTGGAAGCCCCAAAGAATGGTTAAGAATCCCCTAAATAGTTACAAGTCATTAATTAAAAGGTAAAAGTGGTTATAACAAGAAAGTACAATTCGACCCTTAAGTTAAGGAAATAAGTCACTTGGAAAAGTATAAATAGACTTCAAGAAACCTCTCATTCTTACACACACAACTTTATTGAATATCTTCTATGTGAGCACACTTGATCTATTTGGCGAATATGAGGTAGATGGTCTGAGGCAGCGAAAGAGTAAGGAGTGTGGAAGTCTTTGTATTGTAGAGGAGAGAGAGGTTTTCTGACAAACCCTAGTTTGGTTGACCCCCACGGGTTAGACTATTGGCTTAACGCAAGTCACCCCCGCAGGTTGCTTAGTTCTTGTCACACAAGGCCCCGCTTAACACTCGTCTTGGTCCCGCGAGGCTATGACGAATCTGAGGATAATGCTAGTACTAGGTTGTTGAGGATGAGAAAGAGCTATATGACTTTAATCTTGTGTATCTAGTTAGCTACATGTGTAAATGTATGTTATTCTATGTGTTTTGAGGCTTGCATATTGGAATGTTTGGCACATGTTTGAGGCATGTATTTGTGAGTTTTGGTATATTCCTTGAGGCACATCTTGGATAATTGGCATACGGTTTGTTTTATGGTATATGCTTGAGGAATATCATGAGTGATATGGAACATTTTTTATGGTATCTCTTGGTAAATGGTTTATGGATGTTGGCACATGCTTGAGGCACATGATTTGAGATACATATTGGTTACATGTTGGTGATGTTATGGTCATGCATTTAGTATCTTGTTGAGGCATCAGTATATGCTTGAGGCACATATTTGGTGCTTGGTCTAAGGCACATCTTTGACACATGTATGAGTTTAATTTCTTGGTGATATTTATGCATGTTTGAGGCACATCTTGATGAGTTTATGGAACATGTTTGAGGTACATGCATTGGATGTTGTGGTACATCCTTGAGGCATGTCTTGGTGATGTTGGTACATGTTGAGAAACATATTGATTATATAAAGGTACATTGTTAGAGACACATCTTGGCATCTGTTTTGGTACATGTCATGGTGATGTTATCACATGTTTGAGGCACTTTATTGATGATATCTTATGGTACATTGTGTATGGCATGATTGAGACATATCCTGAGTGATATGGTATATGGTTGAGGCACATGTTATGGTATTGGTTTTGGTTTATGATTTGATGATGATGATATGGTACATTTCTAGAGGTACTTCTTGGTTATCTTGGTACATGATATGGTACATGTTTGATACATGATTGATGTACATGGTATGGTACAGGTTTTGGTACATGGTTGATGTACATGGTATGGTGATGGTTTTGGTATCCATGTGAGTTTATMTGATTATAGTTGGTTGATGATGGTATATTAGTGACAGGGACAGTGATAGGTTGGATGATTGGTTTATCATCAGTGACAGGTTGATGTGACAATGGTAGTCACAATTTTATGTGATAGTGACAGTGACAGGTTGGTTGATGTGTCAGTGACAATGGTAGTTATAGGTTTATCAATGGTAGTGATAGTTTGAGTCTACACTTATATTTCAAGGTGGTGGGATGGGGAAAGGAAAGGGGGTTGTATCCTCCTTCTAATTGGTGTCGGAGAACTCAAAAAGTTGTATCTTCCTTCAGGTTGGAGCATGTAAACCAAAGCATCGTATCCTCCTTCTGGTTGGAGCATGTAAACCAGGGGGTTGTATCCTCCTTCTGGTTGGAGCCAGAGAACACATGAAGTTGGAGATTCCTTCAGGTTGGTGCCTATAAATCAAGGATTTGCAGCCTCCTTCCAGTTGTAGCCGAAGAATTTAGGGAGTTGGATATTCCTTCATGTTGGTGCTTGTAAATACGATGGTTGGTGCCTCCTTCCAGTTGGTGCTAGAGAATTGGGAAGTTGGTGCTTCCTATGAATGTATTATTTATATATATAAGAAATAATTATGTGGTTTTCTCCCATTTTGGTTTCCACGTAAATTATGGTGTATTGTGTATATGTAGTTTTTTATTATGCATTGATGAATGCTATTGTTTATGATGCAATTATATATTGAATGCATAAAGGATCAATATTTCTTACTACTGATAAGTTGAAGCTATTGGATATTGCTGATAAAGGTGAAGTTCATATATACTGTGATTGAAAGTGGTCAAATTGCTCATATTGATTCCCCCCCCCCCCCCCTCTCAGTATTCCAACAGTATTACTATCTTTTCACCAAGAATACAAAATTTCAAGGGACAATTGCAAAAGGGCATAGAAAAGGAGAATAATTTTACAGAGAAGTTGCGAACACATTCTCATCCAAAGTCTCAACCTTAAATGAAGCTCATAGAAAAGAAGAAAAACTTCCTTCGACTTACCAAATGAAGTAGGTCAATGCATGTTGGCTAAGAAGAATTAAAGAATTGGAAGAAATGATAAACGAGATTGATGTATCGAGAGACAAAAAAAAAATTGTTTCTTAAACTCATGGACCTTACAAAAGAGATTGATGGTCCCAATTTGTTAATGGATACCATGATTTTATCAATTGAAACTTTAATTGGACAACTTAATGCATTAAAAGTCACTTGTAAAAATGAGTTTAGTGAAACAATAGAATTTTCTGAAGAAGTTGAAAAATGGTTAGTGTAATGTCCCCAAGGCCGAGCCCAGTTGTAAATCTGATGTATAAAATGAATTGTAAATATGTGTTATAGGATGGTGAGCCAAGTTTGTATAAGCCGATGGGCTTATGTGATTGTTAGGCCAGAGAGCCTAAGGGTTGGAGGCCAAGGGCCTGATTTTGTACTTGTATGTATGCAGCACATTAATAAATATAGACACCGCCGTGTGCAGACCGACCACGATGAATGAGTGATGGGGGACTGAGCTTCCACAGAGTGGGCAAGGAATATGGGGCTGGAAAGTGGGAAGAGGGGCTAAGTGTTGAGCCTAAGGGCCAAGCCTAGGGGCTTAAGCATTGGGAATAATATTTTATTATTATTCCAAAAAGCCACATGAATTATGTGAGTGTGACATTTTATCCTAAGTTTTTGGGAAGGACGAGGGATTGCCAAAGGGTAAGGAATGCATGTTGAATGGAACGCATGCAGTTCCATGGGTGACAAGTTTCAACCCTAGTGCATGCGAATAAAATGACCAAGATGAGCCGTGAAAGGGTTCCTCTCTCATTCCACCCGACTGCCTGAGCGTGTACGAAGCTCTGAGCAATAGGATCGACCCGAGCTTCCAGAGAACCCTCGTGCTTCCCCATGAGCCGAAAAGCCTATGTTCGGCTCTGAAAAAACTGTGTAAATCCTCTATTCTGAAAGCCAAGAAGCCTGTGTTCATTTTTGAAAAGGTAGGGTTCGCCCTCTCCGATCTGAGTTGTGGAACCCGTGTCATTCCCTGCGTGGATTGTTTGTCACGCGTTTCCAAGAACCAACACTGTGAGACCTTGTGCCATTGCTAAGCCTGTTTGGGAAGCCTGTATTTGTTTTTTCTCCAGTTGGTTGTGGTGGCCACGCAGAGCTGGACTGCGCGTGGCTTGCTGGCCAGTGCAAGTTTTGATTGAGCCTGTGTATGATCTCTCTCCAGGTGAGGGAGGTGACTGTTGTCGGAAGAGGCATGTTGTCAGGCCTATGAGAAATTCTCTCCAGGTGAGAGAGTTAGCTAGGAAGTGGTTTCTTCCAAAGAGTGTCCAGCACCAGCTTCGAGCTCTGAGACTTCCTGATCCGTCCTGTTGCTGAGACCCAGAGAGGGAGGTTAGCACCGATGGATTGTGCTTGTGAAGGTGTATACTCCCGGGTGGAACAAGCATGTGGGGAATGAGAGTCTGGTAGTAGTGGGCGTAAGATGGCATCTTGGGAAGAATCCTTCTAGTTTTCTGTGCTGTTCTCCCTGTAACCTCAACCTAGACTAGGATTCCTTGCCTTAGGGTGGAGCTTAGTCCCAGCTCAGGGGTGACCCATTGCTGAGCTGATGAGAATTGCGGTCTAAGGCTGGGAGGTTCGTGGAAGGCCTGCACGTGGTTGGTGGAATCTACCACTGTTTCGAAGATAAGTATAAAATGATGTTTAATCATGTATTCCGCTGTGTATATCAATTTAATGTTAATACTATTGATTGCTGATTATAGCAGTAAATCTTATGTTTACTCTGAGTTTAATTAAATCTCTTGATTAAATGCATGTTATTACTATAATGTCAGTATGAGCTATATACAAAGTGGTGTTATAGTTTTATTTAAGAGAGATTAAACCTTGGTAATCGAAAGGTGGTGTTACAAATTGGTATCAGAGCCAAGGTTTCGACACTGAGCCTAGATGGGCCAGTTGAGTGGTCTTTGGACCGAGGGTGAGAGGAGAAATTGTGTCTGGAGGACCAATTTCAGACCTTGGTATGGTCTGGAGTGTCAAGGAGTTACTTGACCATGCCTATAAGCTCAGGAGGTATAACGGTGTTGTGAAACCGCAACCGACGTGGTCTATGGCCACAGGGAGAGAGGAATCCACACCAACAGTGCTAGAGCCTTAGGATAGGTTTGGGAGGGAAGGTGAGCCCTCGTGACCATCGGATCCGGAAAATGTGTGCAGGGATTAAAATCCCTTTTGAATTGCACAGGAGTGTGGGAATCGTGATACGCGAACTCCCAAAAACCCAAGAAGATCTACACTGTAGATTTGGGAGGAAGGCTCGACTGTTAGATCTGGCAGAGTCATGCTCAAGTTAGTTGTGAAAACCTTTTGGATTTCGCAAAGTTGGGAGATGGGAAGTGAGGAAGGTGAACACCTCCGAAACCCGAAACATCGAAATGATCTACACCGTAGATCGTAGGAAGGTAGTTGACTGCCCAACTCAGTGGAGGAGTAATCCGTAATTTCAAGATTTCGGAAGATGGAATTTCGAGATGTGGGGTGCACAAACTCCCGATGCCCGAAACCCTGAAATGTCGAAAGGATCTACACCGTAGATCTAAGAAATATATGACCGTTGGATTCCATTTGGAATGGACATGGACACACGGGTGTGTACCACGTGCCAGTGAGTCAAGAAGTCAGGCGACAGTGGTGGGACCTGAAGACGTCACCGAAGGTGATGTGGACCCTCCTGAATGTACCACGTACCACTGTGGTGAAGGGCGACAGTTGTGCTGTGGGCCCGGAGAATAAAGTAATTCGTGATTTTGGAATTTGCAAAGGAGGGGCACGAAGGCTCAACACTCCAACTCGTGAAGTCATGAGTTGGCGAAAAAGTGCTAACACTTAACCCTAGCCTATGGTCATGTGTAGCAGGCGCTAGCGAGGAGGGAGCCATACCCGTATCACATCTCGGGTAACGACGTTTGGAGGAAATGAGTCAAGGGTCTTTGAGTCATGAACTCGCAAGATCGCGAGTTGCGGAAGGGTGACTTTGGTTATGAAGATTTAACTGTTGGATCTTCATGGACCGAGATTCTGAAGTTCCGAAGTCCCAAAATTTGCAGAGACGGATAGAGCTCAAAAAACTTTGTGAAGTCAAAACGTTTTTCTTGTTTACGTTGGCTTATGAATGTTGTAAGTTTTCTTGAAGGGTTAGGGCCTGAAAAACTTCGGTTGGTTTCACGTCGTGTGTGCAGAGTTCAATGAGTGTCAGGACAGCCAAAAAATGACGCTGAGTATGGAATTGAAAGAGGTGCAGATTGCCTCCGAAATAGAGGAAGAAAGGGTAGGAAGGAATGTCAACCTGGGAGTCGAAGGAACAAACTCTAATGGGCACGGAAAAGATATGGATAAGGAAGAACATATGATGAAACTCATTGAAAGATTGCAGAAAGATGCCCAGGCTCGCCTAGCTGATAGCCAAAAACTCATGAAAATCAGGGATCGATAGGGTGAATTCAACTTAAAAATGTTGAAGAGCCTGGAAAGAATAGAAAAGAAATTGGAAAAAGAGAGTGACACAAGAAGATCAAGAAGTGTCAGAACCCTTGAGAGGAGAAGAAGATCGAGGAGTGGTAGCAGACATTACTGTCTCTCCCTGAAGCATTCTGGCAAGGAGACACATAGTAGTTCAAGCCTGTCCCCTACCAGAAAACAACGAAAATATGGAAGGAATGAATTGAAAGGGGAAATCAACAAGATTAAACTACCTACATTCGATGGTGAACATAAGAAGGAAGAAGATGTCGAAACATGGTTGCTGGGTATGAAGAAATACTTCCAACTGTAGAATTATTCTGCCCATGTAGAAGGAAGAATTGCAATGTACCAACTGAAAGGAAAAGAATCCATGTGGTGGGATCAGTTAGTGTAGGTGCAACACATCAGAGAGAAAGAGGTCACGTGGAAGGAGTTTAAGAGGTATTTTGAGAAGA